>PVIA01010221.1:0-25771 GCA_004024845.1 Tonatia bakeri
TTTTTTTTTTTTTTTTTTTGGTCTGGTGGTGCCTGTTACAGTAGGGGGCGGAGCCTTAGGTGTTCACCAGGGCGAGGCACCCCAGTCGCTGGGTTGTGATGTTGTATGTGGGGGCGGGGTCGAGAGGGAACAATGGCGGTTGCTCTGTTCTCTATGGGACATCAGTCCCTTCTGCTGCTTCCCCCAAGCAAACTGGGCCCCTCTGGTGCCAATTCCTGTGTGGGTGGACTTGTGCACGCTGTGGGACCCTCCAAGGACCTCTCCTGAGGCTGGGTGTCTCTCCCTGTGCCTCCACTTCCACAGGTGTCCATGATCAGTGTCCCAAGGCTGTATTTCCCAGCGCTGGGATCCTGAGTTGCGCGCACTGCCTTGCTTTACAATTGCCGCCTCACTGGGTCTGCCAGGTGCCACCACTCTGCCGGGGCCTGCCAGCTGCCGCAAGCGCACTCAGGGTCCACCCGCTGCAGTCTTGCACTCCCCAGATGCCTTATACACCCTCGGATGCCTTATGCGCCCGGTCCCAACTCTGCTCTCTGCGCTGCGACCCGAGCCCAGCTGCCCGACTCCGCCCCTCCTACTGGTCTGGATGAACAGGTCTATTTCAACTTCTTGGTTGTCTGACTTCCATTTAAATCAATTTTCTGTCAGTTCTGGATGTTATTCTGTTTCTAAATTGTTGTTGTTCCTATCTTGGTTGTGCGTGGAAGTACGGTGCATCCACCTATGTCTCCATCTTGGCCGGAAGTCCTCAATTCTTACAGTTTTTTTCCCATTGAATATAATGGTGGTTGTGGGTTTGTCATATATGGCCTTTATTACATCATATATGTTCCCTTTATTCCAACTTTGCTGAGAATTTTTATCATGAATGATAGATTTTATCAAATGCTTTTTTTCCCATCTGTTGGTGAGAACATGTTTTTTATCCTTCATTTTGTTTATGTGGTGAATCACATTTGTTGATTTGCAAATGTTGTACCAACCTTCTATTCCCAGAACAAATTCCACTTGTTTATGGTATATGATTGGAGACAAAGCCACTATTTTTTTTTTAACTCTTAAAGGTGCCAAAGCACAGGTTTTTGTGTTCCTAACCATTTACCTTGTCACCAGCAAATGGAAAGTGGTGTGACTGCAGTGACATGAGGAGAGTCTAGAGTGGGAGGCACTGGGGAGAGATGTGGGGGAGCAGCTCTGGAGCTTTTGATGCTGGAATATGCCTGAATTATACAGCAGCCATCTTTCTTGAGAAGTGCAAGCCCCTCCCAGGGGGAAAGCAATTACCTTACCCTGTGGGATATCATTCACCCCACTCTCCCTCGAGAATCCTGCTTGCTCTGCCCTTTAACTTTTTTTCCCTTTTATTTGTTTTGTTCAGTTTTTTTGTTTTGTTTTGTATGGGTTTTTCTTTTGTTATTCTTTCTTTTCTCCCACTCTGCTGAGGAGACAACAACACAAGCAAACCCAGGTGGTGTACGACTCTGACTGTGGATGCAGCCATACAATACGCTCTCCTGGGAAATAGGTTGGTGCTTTCTCCACACGGGACAACCAGGGAAATACTTTTCTGGTTTGCAGCAGACACAAAACCTGGACTCTGAGGCACCCACCCATTAGCCTACTATGGGCCACACCCTGCTGAGTACAGGGAAATACTCCCAAACATACTGACTGGTAGTGAAAAGGGAGGGGATCACACCCACCATCTTCCCTAAAGTCTGAAAGGCACCTGCCATGGTAGATCCAGGAGTCCTATTCCCATGATGCCACCAGAAGCCCTCTCAGAAAGAGTTGAGTCTACAACTTGTCTAAGGCTCATAGCAGACTCGCAGGCAGAGAGAGAGACAGATCCAATGGTGACTTAGGTTCTTTGCTGACACAACCCTGGAGCTAGTGCTGACAAAACTCAGGTTTACTAAGCAGGTTGGCCCATCCTAGGTGCAGCCAAGCTCGAAGGCATCATCCACAAATTGTGGATTGCTTGTAACTTTGAATAGGCTGCTCAGAACAGACATGGACAGGACCTGTCACTGGCTTACACTAGCCTCAGACACATCAGAGCTATCACAGCTATATCCAAAAGAACCCCAGCAGGCAAGCATGAAACTGCTGAGAGGAATGTCACTTTGTTCTTATAATTATTTTCATTAGTTATTCTTTTTCATATCCTTATTATTTATTTCTTTATTCTTCTATTTTAGGTGTTCCATGTTTTATTTTACTCTTATGTTTTATTACCCTATTGTTTGCTTCTACATTCCTTTTATTTTTGTTATTCTTTCTCTTTCTTCATCCCTTTTTTCCATTTTACTTTTTCAATTTATTATTCATATTAGCTCTCATCCATTTATTTTCTCCTCTCATAATCACTTTTCTTTCCTTTGGTCTTCTCGTATTCATTTTTTTTCTCCCCTTTCTCTACTATTCCATTTCTCTTCATACTTTTATTGTTCTTTGTTCTTTTGTCATCAATAGCACTGTCGTAGGTGTTTTGTCTGTTTGGAATTTGTTTGTTATGTTGTTTTGCTTTGTTCTATTAGCACCTGCACAACAGTGTACAAAACATGGTAGGCGTAGTGCCTCACGGACAAACAGCCAAAGATATAACCAATGAACAAGCCAACAACAATAAGGGCCCAAATATAAGAATCCATATAGCCTACACAAAGAGCATTCCTAAAGAATCCAGATCAGGAGACCAAGAAGACTGCACCAGTAGGTATCACAGGGCTTCTACCACATAAGCACACCCTACAAGACAGAAAGTCAAATCTGATCTATCTAGCACACAGAAACAACCAAAAGAGAAACACTTAAAATATGGAGACAAAGAAATACCTAAAGAACATAGAAAATTTTCAGATAAACAACCCAACCCTACACCTAAAAGAACTAGAAAAACAACAACAAACAAGGCCAGGAGCAAATAAAAGGAAAGAATTAATCAAAATCAGAGCAGAAATTAATGACATAGAGACTATAAGAACAATCCAAAGGATTACAAATCCAGGAGCTGGTTCTTTGAAAAGATAAACAAAATTGACAAACCTTAAACCAGACTCATCAAGTTAAAAAAAATAAGAAAGAGAACCAAAATGAATAAAATCATAAATGGCAGGGGAGAAGTAACAATTGAAATAAAATGAAATAAAAAGATTGTAAGAAATTACTATGAATTAATATGTCAAAAAACTGGATAACCTGAGTGAAACTGATAAATTACTAGAAACATATCATCTTCCAAAACTGAACCAGGAAGAAGCAGAAAACCCGAATAGACCAGTAACAACTAGTGATATTGAAGCAGTTATCAACAAACTCCTGGCACACAAAAGCCCTGGACCAGATAGTTTCACAGGTGAATTTTACCATTAATTTGAAGAAGAACTAACACCTACCATTCTCAAACTATTTCAAAAATTTTTAAGGAAAGACTCCAAATTTTTTTTCATGAAACTAGTATATCCTAATTACAAAACCAGATAAAGACACAACAAAGAAAGAAAATTACAAGCCAATATCTCTGAAGAACATAGAAGCTAAAATCCTCAACAAAATATTAGGAAACCATATCCAGCAACATATAAAAAAGATCATACACCTAGATCAAGTGGAATTTATTTCACAGTTGCAAGGATGGCACAACATCCACAAATCAACAAAAGTGGTACAACACATAAACAAAGTGAAATACAAAAATAATATGATCATATTAATAGATGCAGCAAAAGCATTGATAAAATCCAAACCCACTTATGATAAAAAAAAAACATGCAGCAAAGTGGGAAAAGAGTGATACCTCAACATAATAAAGGCCATACATTAAAAACTTACTACCAACATCATACTCAATGGTCCAAAAAGACAAACTAAGAAAATAATCCCATTTACTAGTGTAACAAAGAAAATAAAGTACCTAGGAATAAATTTAACCGAGGAGGTAAAATACCTGTACTTGGAAAACTTTAGGACATTGAAAAAAGAAATTGAAAAGATACAAATAAGTGGAAACAGATACCATGTTCATGGAATGGAAGAATCAACATCGCTAAAATGTCCATACTACCCAAAGTAATCTATAGATTCAACTCAATGTCTATCAAGATACCAATGGCATATTTCAAAGAACTAGAACAAATATTCAAAAAATTTATATGGAACCAAAAAAGACCCTGAATAGCCTCAGAAATCTTGAGAGAGAAGAACAAAGTAGGAGGGATCACAATACCTGATATAAAACTATATTATAAGCCCACTGTAATCAAAACAGCCTGGTACTGGCATAGGAACAGACATATAGATCAATGGAACAGAATAGAGACCACAGAAATAAACCCATATCTCTATGATCAATTAATATTCGACAAAGGGGGCAGAAGCATACAATGCAAAAAAGACAGTCTCTTTACTAAATGGTGTTGGGAATACTGCACTGGTACATGCAAAAAAAAAAAGAAGAAGAAAGAAACTAGACCACCATCTTACACCATTCTCCAAAATGAACTCAAAATAGCAAGAGACTTAAATATAAGTCTTGGTACCATAAAAATCTTAGAGGAAAATAAAGGCACTAAAGTTTCACATATCTTGTATAGCAATATTTTTGCCAATATATCCTCGAGGGCAAGCAGAATAAAGGAAAATAAATGAATAGGACTACATCAAATTTAAAAGCTTCTGCACACCTAAAGAAACCATCATTAAAGTGAAAAGGGAACAAACCACATGGGAGAATATATTTCCAATGATACATTCGACAAGGGATTAATCTCCAAAATATATAAAGGCTTTAGAGGGGGCTTCTGGCCAAGATGGTGGTGTAGGTAGATACACTTTCCCTCCTCGCACAACCAGAGGAAGGACAACAACAAATTTAAAAACAAAAAATAACCAGAACTGCCAGAAAATTGAACTATATGGAGTCCAACAACCAAGGAGTTAAAGAAGAAACATTCATCCTGACCGGTACAAGGGGAAGAGATGGGCAGCTGGGGCGGAGAGGACTCGCAGCAAGGTGGCAGCTGGAGGACTGGGGTGGGTGAGGAAGCTGCTGGCAGAGCAAGCAGTCCCACATTTGTGTGCTGATAAACCAGGAAGAACAACTGGGGAGTGAGACAGACCGCATAACCCAAGGTTCCAGCATGGGGAAATAAAGCCTCAAAACCTGTGACTGAGAAAACCTGTGGGGTTGAGGCAGCCAGAGAAACTCCCAGCCTCCCAAGAGACTTCACTGGAGAAACCCACAGGGTCCTAGAACATACACAAAACCACAAACCAAGGAATCATCACCAAGGGGTCCCAATCTACTTGTGGGTGGGGGAGGAAGTGACTGAAAGCTGGTAGAGCTGAAGGAGTGGCATTGTTCCCTCCCAGACCCCTCCCTCGCAAATAGCGCCACAATGCAGCAACATGGGTTGGCCTGCTCTGGTGAATACCTAAGGCTCTGACCCTTACTAAGTAACAGGCACACTGAAACAAAGAAATATGGTCCAAATGAAAGAACAGATCAAAGCTCCAGAAAAACTACAACTGAGCAATGAAGAGGTAGCCAGCCTATCAGATGCACAGTTCAAAACACTGGTAATCAGGATGCTCACAGAAATGGTGGAGTATGGTCACAAAATAGAAGAAAAAGTGAAGGCTATAAAAACTGAAATAAAGGAAAATGCACAGGGAACCAACAGTGATGGGAAGGAAACTGGGACTCAGATCAATGGTTTGGAGCAGAAGGAAGAAATAAACATTCAACTAGAACAGAATGAAGAAACAAGAATTCAAAAAAATGACAAGGCTTAAGAACTTCTAGGGCAACTTTAAACATTCCAGTGTCCAAATCATAGGGGTGCCAGAAGGGGAAGAGGAAGAGCAAGAAATTGAAAACTTATTTGAAAACATAATGAAGGAGAACTTCCCTAATCTGGCAAAAGAAATAAGACTTCCAGGAAGTCCAGAAAGCTGAGAGAGTCCCAAGAAGTTGGACCCAAGAAAGCACACACCAAGGCATATCATAATTATGTTATCCAAGACTAAAGATAAGGAGAGAATCTTAAGAGAAAAGGAGACAGTTACCTACAAAAGAGTTCTCATCAGACTATCAGCTGATTTCACAAAAGAAACCTTGCAAGCAAGAAGGGGCTGGCAAGAAGTGTTAGAAGTCATGAAAGGCAAGATCCTACATCCCAGATTGCTCTATCCAGCAGAGCTATCATTTAGAATGGAAGGGCAGATAAAGTGCTTCCCAGATAAGGTCAAGTTAAATGATTTCATCATCACTGAGCCCTTTTTATATGAAATGTGAAAGGGACTTATCTAAGAAAAAGACGACAAGCAAAAATATGAACAGTAAAATGACAACAAACTCACAACTGAAACTAAAAACAAAAACAAACTAAGGAAACAGCTAGAACAGGAACAGAATCACAGAAATGGAGATCACATTGAGGGTTATCAGGGGGGAGGGACTAGGGGGAAATTGGGGAAAAGGTACAGGGAATAAGAAGCATAAATCGTAGGTTCAAAATAGACAGGGGAAGGTTAAGACTAGTATGGGAAATGGAGAAGCCAAAGAACTTATATGTATGACTGAACTGAGGGGTGGAGTGTACATGGCAGAGAGGAATAAAGGGGAAAGAAAAATGGGACAACTATAATAGCATAATCAATAAAATATACTAAAAATATAGGTGAAAGCATAAATGAGTTTTAGTAATATTTGTAAACAGGAATATGTTGCCTGCAGAAGCCAAAGAAACCTAATGGGTGTTGGGTTTGCTCGAGAGTAGTTGAGCTTGAAAAACTAGAAGTTGCCTTTTAACTACATTAGGAATGGAGCTGTCCTCAGCAGAGCACATAAGGCCTAAGAATTCATGTGAGGTAACAGGCCCCTGAAACTCATGTGGGGCAATTACCAATTCCCTCTCAGTAAAAGCAGTCATAAATGTTTGTATACCCTGTGTCAGTGTGTCTAGAAAATACCTTAATCTGAGAATGTCACCAGTATAGTACCATACCCTGGGAACATAGGGACAACTGGATCCAACCAAGATCTTGTCAGAAGCTGTGTGTTAATAGCCAGGCTACTTAGGTACCCTATGGGCAACCAAGTTAAAATGTATTGCATCCCTTCAAAGCTAAGTGCATACTGAGAGGTTGCTGAAATATGTACTGAATAGAACGTAGTAGCCAAATCTATAATAGCGAAGTATTTGGCAGCAGCAGATGGAATGGTGTTGGTTATTTCTCTCCCCTAGCCCAACTTCATTAAGGCATAATTGACAAATAAAATTGTATATATTTATACAATGTGGGCCTGACCGGTGTGGCTGAGTTGGTTGGGCATCATCCCACAGAGAAAAACGTTACCAGTTCTATTCCCAGTCAGCGCACATACTGTGAAATGATTCTTATGCTCAGTTAATACATCCATAACCTCACAATTATCTTTTCGTGTGTATGTATGAGAACACTTAACATTTACTCTCTTAGCAAATTTCAAGTGTACAATACACTAGTATTAACTATAGTAACTATGCTATACATTAGATTCTATGTATTTACTCATCTGACAACTGAAAGCTTATATACTTTTGGTCACTCCAGTTATGCTGGGTCTTATTTTAATGGGTGGGACCATAGCACTAGGTTGTAATAACCTGCCCTAAGGTACCACTCATTCTTTCTGGATTTAAGACAGGCCAAATTGGGCTGTAAAATGAAGAAAGAATGGGAATAATGACCTCTTTTCTTTGTATTGATCTTGTATACTAGATCTGAATTAGTAAAGGCCTTTTTTCAATTTATTTGGGGCCATATCAACAATTTTAATGGGCTGGAGCAGATCTTCAAGGCCCCATTTGATAAGACCAAAGCCTTAATTTTATTCTAATGGGCCACACAACCAGTTAGAGCATCTATCCCAATAATGGAAAATCCAAATGGGGGTCTGAAATATAATCACTGAAAAATTAGGTATAAAGTTATTGTGCCAATGGCCTAAATAAGGTGGTCTTGTTTGCCTTTAATCTTAGGTCCAGTTGTGCCCAAAAGAACATAGTGAGTTCCTCCTTTAAATTTAGTGGGTTTTCTGGGAATTACCATAATTTGGAAACTGGTATCAATTAAAGCAATAAAAGGTTACACATTGTGTGGTGACCAATGGACCACCATGGTTGTAGAGGGTCAGTTGTCTGTGGGTGGTGTTTGGAGTCCCAAGGGCATGCTATATCACTGTAAAGCTGGGGAGGTTGCCACTGTTTCAGGTTAGGAAATGGGGCAGTGGGTCCTACATCTTAGGGATCTGGGTGAACAAGGAAGAAACTGGATGCTCTGTAAAGTTTATCATAGAAGAACCTGGAGCTCCTTGGGGTGTTATTGAGATGAGATAACTGGAGAAGCCCAGATGGCATTGTTACCAACACCAGGTCTTCTGGTGAGGGCTCTATAGTGGTAGAGGGCAGCCCTGGAAACTAAAAAGGGTCCTTCAGTAACAGAATGTTAATTAGTGTCTGTGCCACAGGACAACATAGGTGTTTTTTCAAACAATCCTGAGGATCAGAATCTTTGTTGGGGTGCCAACAGAAGAAATATTTAAAGGTCTCTCAATCAGACATCTGAAGAGTACAGAGCTCAGCAAACCTCACAACTGTTTTTTCACTCTCTGATGACTCTTCCCCAAGCAACCAACTGATAGGTGCATATACTGTATAGGATATCAGTCTTTCCCAAGCATTTCCATAGAACAGGGGCCAATGCCTGGTGAGAGACAACCAGCAGTCACAGTGTGAGAGGCGTTCCCCTGAGCCTAGCATCAGTCACAGCTTATTATGTTGGAACTAAGACACACAATTCTAAGACACACATGGATGTATCCAGACCAGGACACACAACCCAGGACCACTTTAATGAGGGCCTCAATCCCATAAGTAATAGGACAAAAGCCACTTTCTCAGGCCCTCTTTCCCAGTGTTAGCTGGACCCCAGAAAGCATGACTGACCCTAATTGTTTTATGAGGCTTTATCCTCAGAACTAGAAAGTTACTGGAAGCACCCTGAAGGTGCAGAGGCTCCAGGAACTTGCAAAACAGGACATATCAGACCATGACCACAGGACCCTACACCCAAAGATAACATCAAAACAAGTTGCAGCCTAACTGAAACCTCCTCCTCTATAATGGCCCCATTACCCAATAAAAACTCAAAGCCCCAACCCCTCAGTGCTAGTGCTGGTGCACATCCCCACTCCTAGCCCTTTCTCTCCCTTGGGAAAGTAAAATAAAATCCTTACTCTCTGTACTTTCTTCTCTTTATAAATTCTTTCACAGCCTGCGTCACCACCCCCAACAACAAGCCCATCCCTAAACACCAACTATCAAACCATCTGACTTCGGTTGATTATGCCTATATAGAGGTTCTATAAAATTCAGCAAATGAAGCACAGAGCAGTACAATTCAAAGTACAACCTTACCTGCAAGCAGCAGAGCCATTTCCGCAACTCTTTAAAGTGTTTTGTACCCAGTTAGTGAGCTATGAGCAAAAAAGACAGATCTTAAAGTAGTAGTGGTCACCAACAGTGTTAATATAAGTCTAGTGCTGACATGGTGGTGAAGAAAAATGTGGGGCTGTGTCTGCAGCACTCATGGGCTGGATGTGTAAATGCATGCAGAGGCAGCATCCCTGCCAAAATGGATGGGTGTGGCACTGAACCTATGAAGGGAAAATCTGGCCCTAGACCTGCCCAGTGTTAACCACTAGAAAAATTTTCATTTTATATCCTTTTGTAAAGCCTGTGAATTTCAAGGGACTGAAGCATTATACCAAAATACTCAGGGGATTTTTAAAAAATATTCCTCAGAATTTTGGTTATATCAATAGATACAGAAAGCTATCATTTTTGTCTGAAAACTAAACATGGCCATCTTGTACACTATTTGTTAACAGTCTTCCCCTTTAATTGCACATGCATCTTGAATTTCAGAAAACATTAATTCACAACAAGGAGGGGTAGAATGTGTTCTGTTGTTGAAATAATTATTGTACCATTTTGTTATGTTTGTATTCTATTTAAAAGGCTTGAAAAGTCAAAGTATATGAATAGCTTAACTAAAGTAGAACTGAAATATTCATAATGCTCTCTACACACACTGTGACACACAATATAAAAGTTGTAATGTTTGTGATTCCTGTGCATTTTATTATTTTTATAATTATGAGCATTTTGGTAGTCATTTTAAAAACAAACCAAAAAGTGATAGTGGCAGTCAAAGCCCAGAGATTGCCCTGCCAACTACACACATTAATTTATGGTCACCCCACAAAGCAGGGATTGCTCTCCCTCCCAGTTTTATATTGATTGTTGAGGCTGACGACACTACACACATCGAGGGACTTTGAAAGTTTCTTACTCACAAATGGGACACCTGGGCAGAGCAGGGCCTACACAAACATATCTGAGGTAGCTTGTGCAGGTGGAGGGAAAAGGCTAGCTTTCATAGTAGACAGGAGGTAGAACTGGATATGGGCTGAAATTTGCAAAATTTAAATTTCCCACTGGCTCTAAAGGAAGAGGGGCCTGTCCAGTTGTGGGGCCAAAGTGGAGAGAAAGGTGAAGCTTAAAAAGTCAATGGTCAAACATCAAAACTGGAGTCAGACTCTTTATTACAAATAGGTACCATCAACAGTTTATCAATTAGTAAATTTAAGCACAGAGAAGTTAAATTGCCTAATGGTACATAATAGTAAATAGTAGTAGCCTTTTCTCATTCACCACATTTTCTAGTCTGAATTTGTAAAATTCAACAAGGTTTGAGTTATAATAGAAACTCTTCAACATTCATTACCCATTTTTTTCAACAATAAATGTTCTGATTCTGAATAAACTGATTATCAGGTCAAAGGAACTGCCACATCAACTGTATTTTACTCTAGCATGAAATCTGATGAGCTACAACAAATGAAAGGCAGGAAAAGGGTTTCTTACATTAATTATATTAGATTATGAATTCTAAGATGTTGATTAAGGTGTGCATACTGTCTAAAGACCTTTCCACATTCCTTACATTCATGGGGTTTCTCACCAGTATGAATGCTATGATGTCGAGTAAGTTCTGAGACACGAATAAAGGCCTTTCCACATTCCTTGCATTTATAGGGTTTCTTGACAGTATGAATTCGCTGATGCTGAGTAAGTTGTGAGGCACATATAAAGGCCCTCCCACACTGTGCACACTCATAGGACTTTTCACCAGTATGAATTTGGTGATGTTGAAAAAGCTGGGAACCACAAATAAAGGCCTTCCCACACTCTCTGCATTCATAATGTTTCATACCGGGATGACTTCTCTGGTGTTCAGTAAGTTGTGAACTACGAATAAAGGCCATTCCACATTCCCTACATTGATAACATTTCTCACCAGTATGAAGACGCTGATGTTGAACAAGTTGTGAACGCAGTCTAAATGCCTTATCACACTCCTTACAACCATAGGGTTTCTCACCAGTGTGAATTCTCTGATGTCGAGTGAGTTCTGAGCCACAAATAAAAGACTTCCCACATTCCTTACATTTATAAGGTTTATCACCAGTATGAATTCTTTGATGTCGGGTAAGGTGTGCAGATTGTCTAAAGGCCCTCCCACAGTCCTGACACTCATAGGGTTTCTCATCTGCATGAATTCTCTGATGCTGAATAAGATGTGAGCCACGAATAAAAGCTTTTCCACATTCCTTACATTCATAGTGCTTCTCACCAGTATGAATTCTCTGATGTTCTGTAAGATAGGAAAAATGACTAAAGACCTTCCCACATTCCTTACATTTATAGGGTTTCTCACCAACATGAATTCCTTGCTGTCGTATACGTCCTGAGCCATAAATGAAGGGTTTTCCACATTCTTTAAATTTACAGAGTTTCTCTCCAGGAAAAATTTTCTGACGTAGAACAAGAGATGTCTTCAGGCTGCAAGTTGGCATTTTTTTGTAAGTCATTAGTGCTTGCCCCAGATAGCCACCCTGATTTATCTTTTGCTTCTCAAACTGGCCTTTGCATACCCAGTCATCTCTGACACTGGAGCCTACAAGGCTATAACTTTTTTCCATTACCATCCACTGGGCTGATGTTACTTCACAGATTTCTTTTTGAAGACACAATTCCTTGGTCTTACATCTGAATTCCAAGCCTGAAAGATAACAAGAAAGTAAACACATGGTGTTTTCTCTTTGGAGAGAAATAAAACTTCTATGGTAGAAATAAAAATAATATCCCTAATAAGTGAAGATGGTGTACATAGACTTCAAAAAGAGATCAAGAGCATAAACAGTTAAGAACTATGAAGAGGGTTCTTAGAAAAGTAAGTACAGTCAGTAGTTTTTAAATTTAGGTGTAGATCAGAGTCATCTAAATAGTCTATTTTAAAAATTGAAGGTCAGCGTACTCACATCAAGTAAATAAGAATTTATAGCAAGAGGTCCTAGGTTTCATATTTTTAATACTCTCAACTAGCTAATTCTGATGTTGCACAAAATTTAAGAATCCCACTTAGAATTTTTCAGTGGTTTCCAACTATACTTAGAATAACATCCAAATACCTTACCAGGGCTTATGAAATCCTCCATATCTTTTCTTGGACATATCTCAATCAAAATTCTATCCAACATCTCAACCCACTTCTCACAGTTCATTATGTACGAAATATTCATCACCTGCGAACATCTGATATAAACCAAACTCTCTACTGTTTCAAATGTTTTCACCGACTGTTCAGCTTGTTAGAAAGTCTCTAAACTTGACACTTTGTATGGCTGGCTTCATATTATACTGTAAGTCTCAAGTAAAAAGTTACCTCTTTAGAAAGTTTGAGCTAGATAATCCTACTTAAATTCACTTCATTCTCTCTCATTGCAGTTTTCTGGATTTTAGAATTATACAATCATTTATTTATTCATATGTAATTTTTTCTCTTATTGTTAAAACTCTTAAGGGGCAGGAACAATGGCATATCTCTCAACACAGAATAACCAACATCTTACTCATAACAGGTTTCCATAAATTGTTAAATGAATGGTTTAATTCATTCAGCTGCTTATTGAGTGAATTAATCCATTCAATTAATGGATTAATAAAAGGGGATTATTATAGGGATAAAGAGAAATATTGTACAGATATATGCATGTATCTGTCCAGTTTGTGTTTATAATTATAGAATAGTTCTAAGCACTTGTCCCCATCACTGAAAATACAGGGTCTGGCAGAAGTAAGGCCTGCTTGAGTGTGGTTGGTAGGGTAATAATATGAGTATAATACTATATAGTTTTAATTTGAACATTTCACCTAAAATGTTATGTGGTGTGCTTAAGTGTGATATTGTTATGTTACAGAATTACATGCCTATGATTTTGTAATAAATAATTTTGAAATAAGAAGGGGCGTTATTTGTGCCAGACCCTGTACATGCTTTTTACTTCATCATTTCCCTCAGAGGCTAAAACAAAATTACAACCAAAGCTAGATGATTAAATGATGCAAATAGAAAAATAATACATATACCTAACCACCCATGTATCCAACAATGTCTCTATCTATACATATACTTGTACTAATGCACCCTGCATAGTCATGTCTATCCTTTCTGTCTCCTTATTTCAACTACTGAACTGAGGTGCATTTTCTTTTAATCTTCACTTAAACTTGTGGAGTGAAAGGGAAACTTACCCTTTCTTCCAAAACACACTCTATTTTGTTTCTCCAGGTCCTTTCTCAGGGTCTCCCTTCCACTCCTGTCTGTCTAAGACCACTATATTTGTACTTCCCAGAAAACTGTATTTTCCCTCTAGGCACCATAACATGTTTAAAGCATAATGAAAGACCTATGTAATGTTAACTAAGCAGAAGGAACTGAGGATGTTGGGGGATGAGGGTCACCAACTGTTTGGTAGAATGAGTGGGTAGAGCAGAACACTAGAAACTCTATTAACAAAGGGTATACTGGATGTAAGATCAAGGAAATAATGGAGAATGGCAATATAGATAATGGAACAGACTGAGAATATTCTAAAATGTTGAGTGAGTATAGAATGATTATAATACAAATATCCCTATAACTACAGTATGGTAGGTTTTGTGGAACAATGAAACTATCATTTGGTGCAGGTGCTATAAAGATTATCCTTGAAATAATATAGAAAGGAACTCAGGTAAAGTCTATAATAATGAGTGGTTTGACAGTAAAGGCTGAGAAATGGTTCAGAATAAAAAAAAAAGTAGTAATGAGATTCAGTAAGAACGGGATTCAGAGGGATTAGCATTTCATACCACACTCTGTTGATGATGACCTATTACAAACAAACTACTTTTACCTACTTCAATCACCATTTCATCATATAGTAATAAATATAGAAATACTTGTTCCATAAGCTTATGGAGATTAGAAACAATATATGTAAAGTAGCTGGCATAAAGAGTCAAGAAGTGGTTGTTACTATCATTCTTATTACTACAAAAGAAGGTTCAGGGAAAATGGGTGAAGGAGGACTAAGCAAGGAAAATGATATTAAGTTGTTCCACACCTGTGCTGCTTTTCATAAAAGTCTATCATAAAGAAGACAAATGTGAAAGGAATGAAGCATGAAAAAAAATTGGAAACTATGGCTCCCCAAACTCAAGCAGAAAGGTAAATATTATTCTATAATCATCCTCTTGTTCTTGCCCTAATTATCTGCAATGTTAATTTTACTGTCAATTATATTCCCAATGGCCTTATTTAGCTTAAATCCCACAGTCCATCATTATAACTTAACTTGCATTAATCTTCCTAACCCTGAGTAAATCCAATCCCACCCATTGTTCTTCTCCACCTCAGTAGTTAAACATGGCTGGTAAAAACACACCATCTTGACTATAACCACTCGACTCAAATACACCCTCAGTATTTCCCCTCGTCCCTACTACATTTCTTATTCTTTCACTCTGGGAAAAATATTCTCCACCTTTTCTCTCTCCTAAAACCTGAAAACTATCTCATGACTGATGTCCATACTGATCATTTCACTGAGAGAAAAAGAAAAGTAAGAATGAGAACATTTTCCTTTATGTAAGCAAATCAACCAACTTGTACATAAACTCCAATAGTCTGTTATCTCTGCTGATAAAGTGCTCTTGCCAAGGCCAATACCACTACTGGGCACTAAAGAACATCATCTCTGATATAACCTCTTCTCTTATATGCTTCTGCAGTTCACACCCCCTTCTCCTTCAAAAAGGATTTTTCCTGATCTCCTGTTTTGGTCCCATCAGCATACGAAGACACTCCCATATATTCTCTTGTAAAGTGCACACACATACAACTTCCTTGATCTTGATTGGAGGACCTGCCCATGCAGCTAAATCACTTCTTTGTCCCTAGCTTTACAAAATTTCATACTACAATAAATCCTCACTTAACGTCACAGATAGATTCTATGACTTTAAGCAAACTAACCTATAATAGAACCAATTTTACCACAGGCTTATTAATATAAATGAGAGTTAAGTTCCTACAAAGAGGAAACAACATGACATTATTTGAGGACCTGCTATAGTTAGTTCCCACTTCACCATCCACCTATTGTCTCACTCTCTTATTTTTTATTTTTGCATTAATATTGTCTGCCACACAAAAAATGTAAATTTATTTAAGTGGAAAAAAACCAATGTAACAATTACTCAGCTTCAACAACTGCCAACTTATAATTATGTTTATTCATTCACTTCTCACAGCAAATTCCACAGATTCTTTTAAAGATTTTATTTATTTATTTTTAGAGAAAGGGGAAGAGAAGGAGAGAGGGAGGGAAACATCAATGTGTGGCCTCTCGTATGCCCCCTACTGGGGACCTGGCCCAAACCCAGGCCTGTGCCCTGACTGGGAATAGGACCAGTGACTCTTTGGTTCGTAGGCCTGCACTCAATCCAGAGCTACACCAACCAGGGCTCCAGATTATCTTGAAGCAAATTCTAGGCATCATGTTGTTTCATCCCAAAATACTTCAGCATGAATCTCTAAGACAAGGACATTTTTGCAAAAGTGTAATAATATAGTAATCATACCTGAAATTTAACAGCAATTCTTTAAGATCAAATATCTGCCCTGGCAGGTGTAGCTCAGTGGATTGAGCACCACAAGCCTGCCAACCAAAGGGTCACGGGTTTGATTCCCAGTCAGGGCACACGCCTGGGTTGCAGGCCAGGTCCGTCCCCAGTGGGGGCCACGTGACAGGCAACCACACACTGATCACATTGATGTTTCTCTCCCTCTCGTTCTCCCTCCCTTCCCCTTTATTTCTAAAAATAAATAAATAAAATCTTTTAAAAAAACTATAAGATCAAATATCCACTTAGTCTTTCTATTTAATTACTTAGTTATAAATGAGTAATTTTCCATTTGTGTGAACCAGGATGGATATGAAATCTATATATAAAACTGATTGATATCTTTAAGTCTCTTTTACTCTATAAGATATATAATTAAAGATAAAATACAGGTTTAGTTCAAAATAATCCAATTCATATTCAAGGCTATATGGTTTTTACTTAATGTTACCAATCTTACATCTGTGTTTCCTTTATCTCATACTAAAAATCTCAGTTTTCAAAGACTCCACCTAAATTGCTCATTTATTTTATTCCACACTACATACACAATATTCTCAGAATAACAATATCAATACTTCTACCACTAATATTATTACTAAAAATGATGTAAGGTGAAGAGGGGTTTTTGTGGCAGGGGGCACATTAGTTTCTTTTGTCTTTGCATTGGATACATATTAATACTGAATTGCTTCACTTCTCTTTTGATGTCAGAAATTTTTCTAAATTTAATTATTTTAAAATTGTATAGGAAATTTATATAGTTTACAACTCAAATCTACAAAGCAAAGTATAGTCAAAGAAATCCTCTTCATCCTACTTCTTTCCCTCCCCTTGTAGGTAACAATGGAAGAAAACTTCTAAAAAAAATTATAATATCCTCCCTGTTTCAAATAGTAGCATACTTTAGTATAATCAGTGTTTGGCCTTGTGCTATCATTTTGATTTATGATATGTAAACACTCAAACATGCACACATCCTTATCTTTTATATACAGTATTTCAATTTGTAGACTTTTTTTACTTATAATGTACTCTGAGGTATATCTTTTCATATTTAGTAAAGTTTAGGTTTTGATCCAATGATTATGTAATAAATTTATATAATTATTCTTCTCTCTCTTTTTGCTATTATTTTACAGACTTTCTATTATGAGAGATACTGAAAGTAATTGCTAACCTCTTTTCTCTCTCCCCAGCCTCTGATTCAAAGTAACTACTCCCTGTTAATACCTATAAGATAATTTGCAAGCTTATTATACTTTTTCATATATTATCCACACTTTCACACTACATTTTGGAGAATTATATTGTATCTACTATACCTAGACAATGAAACTATACTCTCTCCCTTAATAATACCATTGGATGTTAAATATACAGATTATTGTATATTTAATGCTCACCACCAGTCCTTAAGTTGAAATTCTCTATTTTGTCTTTCCGGAGCTCATTTCCCAGTGGATTCATCAGGAAGAAGTTACAGAAATAACATACTCTGCTACTGCATGTACTTAACAATTTGGCTACATGTAAAATTCTTAGCTCAAAATTTAATAGAAAAAGGTAAATTGTTTTCTGTAATGAAGCTTTGCTACAGAAAGACCAAATAGCAATCTAATATTTTACTTTTAAGTAACTTAATGCCTGGATGCCAAAGATATAATTTTTCCTGGACACATGGTGAACTGTTACAAAACAATTCCAATCCTTTTGTTCATAATTATAATAAAGTCATCTTGAATCATTTCTATTGATTATTGTTCATTGCACTTATTGGAATTTATTATGAAGATGTTAGATCTTCACTGCCTATCTTCCATATTTTAAAGATATAATTAAAGTATATACAAAGTAAATATAAAACTCAATGCCAATAATATTGAAACTTTATATGAAAACTTACTCATGATCAAATAGAAAACTAGAATTATACCATAGCCACTAAAGTAAATAAGTCAGTGGGTAAAAACTTTCCTCTAGGCTTATGAATAAAAATAATAAGGACTTCTGGCCAAGATGGAGGCATAGGTAGACACACTGTGCCTCCTTGTACAACCAAGATAGGGACAACAACAATTTAGAAAGAAAGAAACAACCAGAACTGACAGAAAATTGAACTGTATGGAAGTCCGACAACCAAGGAGTTAAAATAGACACATTCATCCAGACTGGTAGGTGGGACAGAGTCGGACGGCTGGGTGGAGAGGGGTTGCAGCACAAAAAGCAGTGGTATTGGGTGCACAAGGCAACCCAGGAGCACAAGATGGCAGTGGGAAGGCCCTGGGTGTGCAGGCAACAGCAGGCAGACCCCGGGTGCAGGGTGGCGATTGTGAGGTGAGGCACTGCACACCAGGCAGCTGGCTGACCTGGTGGTCAAACATCCCGTGCCAATAAACCAGGTGAAACTGGGAAGAGAGACAGACTGTGTAGCCCACGGTTCCAGAGCCAGAAAATAAGGCCTCAAAACACCGATTGTAAACACCTGTGACGGTTGAGGCATAGGGAGAGACTTCCAGCCTTATGGGAGACTATGTTGGAGAGACCCACAGGGTCCTAGAATGTACACAGGCCCACCCACATGGGAATCAGCGCCAGAAAAGCCCAGTTTGCTTGGGGGAAGCAACAGAGGGGACTGGGATCGGACAGAGAACGGAGCAAGCGCCATTGTTCCCTCTCGGACACTGCCCCCACATACTGTGTGACAACCCAGCAACGTGGGTTGCCCCGCCCTGGTGAACACCTAAGGTTCCGCCCCTCACTATGTAATAGGTGCCACAAGACAATAAAAAAAATGGCTCAAATGAAAGAACAGATCAAAGCTCCAGAACAAATACAATTAAGCAACAAAGAGATAGCCAACCTATCAGACACACAGTTCAAAGCACTGGTGATCAAGATGCTCACAGAACTGGCTGAATTTGGTCGCAAATCAGATGAAAAAATGAAGGCTACGGTAAGTGAAATAAAGGAAAATGTACAGGAAACCAATAGTGATGGGAAAGAAACTGGGACTCAAATAAAAACCCTTATTAAATGAAGTGATAAAGGGAGTTATCTAAGAAAAAGAAGATAAAAAACATGTATAGTAAAATGACAGCAAACTCACAACTATTAACAAACACACCTAAAACAAAAAAAAACAAAATAAGCAATCAACTAGAACAGGAACAGAACCACAGAAATAGAGATCACATGGAGGGTTAGCAACAGGTGAGTGGCGGGGGAGACAGGAGGAAAAGGTACAGAGAATAAGTAGCATAGATGGTAGGTAGAAAATAGACAGGGGGAGGGCAAGCATAGTATGGGAAATGTAGAAGTTAAAATAAGTATGACACATGGACATGAACTACATGAGGGGAATGTGATTGACAGAGGGTGTGCAGCGTGGAGGGGAATGAAGGGGGAAATGGGACAACTATAATAGCATAATCAATAAAATATATTTTTAAAACAAGAATAAAAAAGAAAAAACTGAGCAGAGACATCAATGGCCACACTGTAGGAAAACAGACTACAGAATTAGTCCAAACAAGTCACTGAACAAATAAATTTTAAAGAAAAAAATAAAAACAGCATTAACAATTCCTAGAAGGATTGAAGTTGCTATATTATATTATTTGAAATATCATATTTTCAACAAAAACACTAAAAGAAACCATAAGTGTGTGTGTGTGTGTGTGTGTGTGTGTGTGTGTGTGTGTGTTGGGGCAAGGGACATGGAGGGAAAAGAGTCAATAAAAACTGTCTCCCAGGAAACCCAGAAAAACACTTCAAAGCCACCAAACAAGTCCTAATAAATTTGAAGACACTGAAATTATATTAAGTATCTTTTCCAGTCACAATGAAATAAAACTGGAAATCAACAGATCAAGAAATCAAGAGCTAAAACTACAAAACTCTAAGAAGACAAAGAGGAAAAGCTTTATGAGATTGGATATGGCAATGATTTCCTAGACATGACACCAAAAGTCATATAAAAAAAGAAAAAATAATTTTAAATTTTGAGCATCAAAGAACACCATGCTGTGGTCTGAATGTTTATGTTTCTCCCCACCTCTGGAGGGTGCCGAGGTTGTGCGGCAGAGCCCTCACGAATGAGATTACTGCCTTATAAAAGAGTCTCCACAGAAATCACTAGCCCTTTAACAACACAAGGACACAGTGAGAAGGCAGCAGTTATAAAACAGAAAGAGAGGGCATGCTGGTACCATGATCTTGAACTTCTAGCCTCCAGAACACTGAGAAATAAATGTTATTGTTTACAAGCTACCCAGTCTATGGCACTTTGTTATAATCGCTCAAATGGACTAAGACACACCATCAACAGAATGAAAGGCTACCCACAAAATAAAAGAAAATACTCGCAAATTACATATCAAATAAGGGACTATATGCCCAGAATATATGAAGAATTTGTACAAGTAAACAACAGAAAAGCAAACAATCCAGTATTAAAATTGGCAAAGGACTTAAATAGCTATTTCTCCAAAGATATATAAATAGATAATAAGCACATGAAAAAATGCTCAACATCATTAATCATTAGAGAAACACAAATCCAAACCACAATGGGATGATACTACCTCATGCCCATTAGAATGGCTATTATTTTAAAAAAAATAAATATTAGTGAGAATGCAGAGAAATCAAAACCTTTGTGTATTGCTGATGAGAATATAAAATGGTAGTTCAATGTGAAAGACAGTGGCAGACCTACGTAGGCCTAGGAGGAATGGAAACCACCAGGCAGGAAAGCTGTATTGTGGGAAACTAGCCTGGGAAAATGCCTGCCAACCCTCCCCAGGACAAACAGATGCCCGGCTAAGATTAGGGTCTGGGGTTGGCCTAGCCTACATAACAGGATGCAGCTTTAACATGAGGCTGACAAGATGTGTCAAGAAAAATGACCAGCAGAAATGATACCCAGCAACCAGTCTAGCCAATCACACTCTGACACCCCAACCAGTTACCCTTCTTGGGTTTTTGCGCTTAAAAACCCTGCCCTAAGAACAACCAAGCGAATCTTAACCTCCCTTGGTTGGCTCCCGAACCTCCCTAGGTTGGCCCCACTTTCCCCGACGAGTCCCAACCTCCCTTGGTTGGCTTCACTTTTCCCTCTTATTCTCTGCTAATAAACCCTGCTCCTTAGCTTGTTGCATCTGTCTGGTTTCTTGAGCAATTCCGATCTAGCAGACAGTATAGCAGTTCCTCAAAAAATTAAACATACAATTACCATATGATCCAACAATTCTACTTCTGGGTATCTGCCCAAAATCTTAAAAGCAGAGACTTAAAGAGATATCTGTACACCATGTTCCTAGCAGCATTATTTGCAATAGCCAAAAGATGGAAGCAACTCAAGTATCCATCAATGGATGAATGAATAGATAAAATACAGTAAATGTATACAACAGAATATTATTCAGCCTTAAAAAGAAACTTCTGACATGTGCTACAACACAGATGAACCTTGAGGACACTTTACTGTATTTGAGGTAAGTAAAGTAAAATAAGTGATACATGAAAGGACAAACATTGTATGATTCAACTCATATGAGTTCCCTAGAGTACTGAAATTCACAGATATAGGGGAGAAAGGAATTGGGAATTATTATTTAATGAGGACATAGTTTCATTTTGAGAGATGAAAAATTCTGCAGTTGAATGCAGTGATGATTGTACAACAATGTGAATGAACTTAATGCCAATGAATTTATACTCAAAGAAGTTAAGATGGTAGTAAATTTGGTTATTCATATTTTACAATTGTAAGTAAATAAATAAATGACTCCTATCAAAATGATTAAGTATTAAGAAAATAACTTAAACAGCCTAGTGACAAAGATGGCAAAATTTCATATAAAGAGTAAGTATAAATAGCAAATATACTTAAAAAAATGTTAAGCCTAATTAATAAAAACTAAAAATACAGTACAATTTTACATTCACTATTATGTAGTGAAAATAATTAACTTTCCCTAAAAGAGATCAGGCATTTCTCCTCGATCCTGGAATTTCCCAAGTGATAGGAGTATCTTTGTTTTCAGAGTGAGGCCCTTGGACCACACTTGATAGTTTATATTTACTCAGTGACTCCTGGTGGGGGTTGCCCATGCTAGAAAGATGAATTATATGATTAAAGGGTTGGGTGTGTGGGTCAGATGAAATCAGCTTCTACAGAAAGGAAGAAACTGGACATTAAGTTCAACCATATATGCAATAACTTAATCAATCATGCCTATGTAATTAAGCCTCAATCAAAAACTTTGGACACTGAAGTTCAGGAGAACATCCAGGACTGGCAATATTCCATGCATCCAGGGTAAGGCAGAAGTAGGTTTATCATTGTTCACGTAGAAAATAATATTGTAAGAATAAACTCTGAGTTTTGCAAACTCCCAGGTGTAAACCTACTTTTGCCCCACTCTGTACTGTCATGCATGAATGACAGGAAAATGCACCCCTGAGGACATGGAATCTTCACCTGTGGAACCCTCCCAGATTCTGCCCTGTGTCTCTTCCTTTGGCTGGTTCTAATCCTTTTGCTGGTATCCTTATGCTATAATAAAACTAATCATAGACATAGTATTAGGTTCCTGAGTTGTGTGAGTTGGTCTAGTCAATTACCAAATTTGAGGGAGTCCATGAAGATCCTCAATTTGTAACTAGCTGATCTGAAATGAGGATGACTCTTGGACCCCTTGAATTTTCAGCAGGTGTCAGAAGTCTCGGGCATATTTTGCAGTCTGGAGGACGGTGCACTTAACATAGATGAATCCTATAAATATCATATTAAGTGAAAAAAATCAGGGACTATTACATACAGTATGAAACAATTTTTATAATATTCAGTAGCAAAAACACTAAATACATTGCTTAGGTATACAAACATACAGGATAAAACTATTACAGTGGCCTGATAGTTTGATATCAGTTGTGAGACCTCCAGCTTTGTTCTTCTTTTATAAAACTGCTGAGGCTATATGGGGTCTTTAGCGGTTCCCTATAAATTTTTGGAAATTTTATTCTAGTTTGGTCAAAAATGACATTGGTATTTTAATAGGAATTGTGTTGAATGTATTGATTGCTTTGGGTAGAAGAGACATTTTAATCATGTCAATTTTTCTATTCCATGAACTCGGCATATGCTTCTACTTATTTGTATACTATAAGGTCACTAATAAAAACTGCCTGGTACCAGCATAAGAACAGACACATAAATCAATGGAACAGAAAGAGAGCCTAGGAGTAAACCTATAGGGAACCGATCTGCCTGGCAATGACAATTGTAGCTCTGCTCTATTGAAAAGCCCAATAGGTGTGCTGTGGCACACAGAAGCCAAACCCACAGATTGGTCCTCCCATGGGAAATCAGGCCTGCATTATACCTAGGCTGCTTTGAGACTTGCTCTTGCTAAAACTCCCTCGCCCCGAGTTCAGGCAGCAAATGCTTACTGCATATCTTTAAAGTAACTGCGTGAAGTCTGTGCTAATTCTCCCAAGGACTGAAGTGTAACCAGACCAATTACTCTTATTCCCTTCCATTTGCAACATTTTTTCCTTGTTAATCTGTAAGAAGTAATCAGTAACTTTCTTTCCATTGCTATCTGTAAAAAGTAATTACCTAAAGCAAACCTAAGCATAATGAATGAAAACCTTCTTTGATGTACGCTATTAGAAAGCTGATAAATGCCTGTCAAGGCAAAGGTCAGGAAACTTCAGCTTCCAGCCATGATGGAGGCATATGTAGATAAGCTTTGCTTCCTCACAGAACCAAAAGAAGGATAATAACCAATTTAAAAACAAAAAACAACCAGAACTGCCAGAAAATCGAACTGTATTAAAGTCTGACAACCAAGGAGTTAAAGAAGAAACATTCATCCAAATGGTAGGGGGCGCAGAGACGGGAAGTCAGGGCAGCCAGGACTTACAACAAGGCAGGGACTGGCAGACTGGCCGATCCCAAATTTGCCTGCAGATAAGCCAGGAGGAACAATTGATGAGCAAGACAGACCACGCAATCCAGGGTTCCTGCACAGGAAACTAAAGACTCAAAACCCCTGGTGGTAAAAAACTGTGGGGGTTGTAGTGTTGGAAGAAACTCCCAGTCTCATAGAAGAGTCTGCTGGAGTGGCCCACAGAATCCTAGAATGTACACAAGTGCACCCACCCAGGAATCAGCACTAGGGCAGCACCTGAAATGTCACATCCACTTGTGGAAAGTATGAAAGAGACTGAAAGCAGGGCGAGACCAAGTAAGCGGCATCATCCCTCTCTGACTCCTCGCCACATACAGCACCACACACAGTAAAGTGGGTTGCCCTGCCTTGGCGAATACTTAAGGCCCCACCTCTTACAATGTACCAGCTACATGGAGACAAAGAAATATGGCCCAAATGAAAGAACAGATCAAAACTCCAGAAAAAGAACTAAGTGACAAGGAGATACCCAACCTATCAGATGTGGAATTCAAAACACTGGTAATCAGGATGCTCGCACAAATTATTGAGTACGCAAAATAAAGGAAGAAATGATGGTGATAGAAAGTGAGATAAAGGAAATATATAGGGAGCTAACAGTGAAGGGAAGGAACCAGGACTCAATTCAATGGTTTGGAACCATATGAAAAAATAAACATTCATTTATCCACCTTGAATTTATCTTTGTGTATGGTGTAAGCTGGTGATCAAGTTTCATTTTTTTGCATGTAGCTGTCCAGATCTCCTAACTCCATTTATTGAAGAGGCTCTAGTTGTAACACCATAAAAGTCCTAGAGAAAAACATTGGCAAGAAAATCTCAGACATTCCACATAGCAACATCTTCACAGATATGGCCCCTAAAGCAAGGAACATAAAGGAAAGAAGAAACAAATGCCATCTCATCAAATTACAAAGCTTCTGCATGGCTAAAGAAAACAGCATTAAAATGAAAAGAGAGCCAATTGTATGGGAAAACATGTTTGCCAATGACAACTCGGACAACAGCTTGATCTCCAAAATATATAAAGAACTCACATGACTCCACTCCAGGAAGACAAAAAACTCAATTAGAAAATGGGCAAAAAACTTGAACAGACACTTCTCCAAGGAGGGCATACAGAGGGTCCAGAGACATATGAAAAGATGCTCAGCATCACTAGCAATCAGAGAGATGCAAATTAAAACCACAATGAGATACCACCTCACACAAGTCAGAACAGCCAACATAAACAAATCAACAAACAAGTGCTGGAGAGGTTGTGGAGAAAAGGGAATCCTAGTGCACTGTTAGTGGGAATGCAGACTGGTGCAGCCACTGTGGAAAATAGTATGGAATTTCCTCAGAAAACTCAAATGGAACTGCCATTTGACCCTGCAATTCAACTGCTGGAATTATACCCTAAGAGCCCTGAAACACCAATCCAAAAGAACCTGTGCACCCCAATGTTCATAGCAGCACAATTTACAGTAGCCAAGTGCTGGAAGCAACCTAAGTGCCCATCAGCAAATGAGTGGATCAAAAAACTATGGTACATTTACACAATGGGATTCTATGCAGCAGAGAGAAAGAAAAAGGAGCTTATACCCTTTGCAACAGCATGGAAGGAACTGGAGAGCATTAGGCTAAGTGAAATAAGCCAGGCAGCAAGGGACAAATACCATATGA
>PVIA01010221.1:25871-53693 GCA_004024845.1 Tonatia bakeri
GAGGGGGAAGGGTGGGGAGAAAACACAGACAATTGTAACTGAACAACAATAAAATAATTTAAATTAAAAAAAAGATATTTTATATTCTCAAAAAAAAAAAATTCAACCAGAACTGAATGAAGAAACAAGAATTCAAAAAAAAAAAAAGAGAGAGGAGAGGTTTAGGAACCTCCAGGACATCTTTAAACATTCCAACATCCAAATTATAAGGGTGCCAGGAGAAGAGGAAGAGCAAGAAATTGAGAGATTTCTCAAAGGAGACCTTGCAGGCAAGGGGCTGGAAAGAAGCATTCCAAATCCTGAAAGGCAAGGACCTACATCCAAGATTTTTCTATCCAGCAAAGCTTTCATTTAGAATGGAAGGGCCGATAAAGGGCTTCCTAGATAAGGTCAACTTAAAGCAGTTCATCATCATCAAGCCTTTATTATATGTAATGTTAAAGGGATTTATCTCAGAAAAAGATCAAAACAATGAACAGTAAAACAACAACAAACTCAAAACTATTAACAACTGAACCTAAAGAAACAGAAACAAAAACAAACTAAGCCAACAACTAGAACAGGAACAGAATCACAGATTCACAGAAAAGAAGATCACATGGAAGGTTATTAGTGGGGAAGGGGCAGGGGCGAAGGGGGAAATGATGAGGCATAATTGGTGGGTACAAAATAGGCAGGGGAATGTTAAGAATAATATAGGAAATGGAGAAGTCAAAAAATTTATATGTACAACCCACAGTCATGAACTAAGGTGAGGATTACTGAAGGAAGGTGGGTGCAGAGAGGATGGGGAATAAAAGGGAGAAAAAATGTGACAACTATAACAGCATAATCAATAAAATATCCTTAAAAAAAAGCAGGTCACCGACTAGGCAGTACGAGGGCCTTGGGGCAGTGTGGGCAGCTGCAGTGGTGCCCTCCTGCTGGACTCTGGCGGCCTTCACTGTCAACTGACGGCGGAAGCACGCAAGGCTGTCAAGCTGCACTTTTGCCAAGGAGCTCTTCCCAGGTAAAATCAATAACAAAGAAGTTTTCACATTTCTGGAAGTTAGCCAAGATGAACTTCATGAAATCAGTTTGTGGAGCCCATAAGAAAATTTTTCACTGAAGGTAAAAAATCTCAAAGGAAACTTTAGAGAGAACAGTCTAGGGCTTTTGGGGATGGAAGTCCCAAAAGAATATGGGGATCATTTTAGTTGGCAGTGAGGAGCTGAAGGCCAAATACCTGCCCAAACGGGCACCTGGAGAACACATTGCCACCTTAGACCTGACGGAGCCAGCCCGTGGGTGTGATGCTGCCTCTACGCAAACCAGGGTGACCTTAAGTGAAGATAAGAAGCACTACATCCTCAGTGGCACCAAGGTCTGGATCATCAATGGAGGACTGGCCAATATTCTTATCTTGTTTGCTAAGACCAATGTTGTTGATTCTGACAGCTCTAGTAAGACAAAATCACATCAGTCATAGTAAAGAGAGACTTTGTTGGAGTCACTAATAGGAAGCCTATGGCTCCAGGCTCCAGCAGTCAGGGGTGTGTGTGTGTGTGTGTGTGTGTGTGTGTGTGTAAGAGAGACCCTTTAGCCCTATCCAAATGTAAAAATAAAATGAGATTTAAATACTTCTGATTGCACTTAAACATTTTAGCAAAATCAAATTAAGACTGCCACAGTGGCTATTATAAATAATGCTGCAATGAACATAGGAGTGCATATATCTGTTTGAATTAGTGTTCTCATTTTTGTGGATAAATACTCAGAAGTACAGTTGAAGGGTTATATACCTACTTTTAGTTTTTGTGAGGAATCACCATTCTATATTTATTCCCTAGGGGATGCAGCCCACTGAGAGTGTACCAGGGTCCCCTGTTCTCCACATTTTCACCAACACATGTTATTTGTTAACTTTTTAACAACAGCTCTTCTGACTGGTATGAGGTAGTATCTCTTTGTGGTTTTGAATTGCAGTTCCCTGATGATTAACGATATTGACTACCTTTTCATATTTCTAATGTCCATCTGTATGTTCTCATTGGAGAAATATCTTTTCATGTCCTTTGCCCATTTTTGAATTGGATTATTTATTATTGGTTATTGAATTTTATATTTTGGATATCAGCCACTTATCAGATATATCATTTGTGAATATATTCCCCCATTGCAGTAGGTTGTCTTTTTGTTTTGTTGGTGCTTTCCTTCACTGTACATAAGCTCTTGTGGGACATAGTCCAATTTGTTTATTTTTGCTTTTGCTTCCCTTGCTCAAGAGTATAGGGAACCAGTCAGCATGGCAGTGGCGAATGTAGCTCAGCCCTGATTTGGAAAACCGGCAGACACGAGGCAGCACACAGGACCCAGGCATGCAGACCAGCTTTCATGGGCAACCAGGCCGGCATTGTACCTAGGCTGCTTTGAGGCTTGCTTTTGCTAAAACTCCCTCGCCCTGAGTTGAGACTGCAGATGTTTAATGTATATCTCTGAAGCAACTCCCTAAAGTCTGTGCTAAGCTGTCCCAAGGACAGAATGTAATCAGATCAATCACTTTTATCATTCCCTTGCATTTGCAACATTTTTTCCCCTTTGTTATCTGTAAGAAGTAATCGCCTAAAATAAGCCTAAGTATAATGAGTGAGAACCTTCTTTGATGTAATGCTACTAAAAAGCAATAAAAGCCTGTCCAGGCAGGGGTCGAGGCACTCTCTCACTCAGAGAGCGGCCATGCCATCACTTTTTCTCCACAGGACTTCTGCAGTCCATGTGAAGTTTTGTTGCATCCACAACACCACAGACACTGCTGGCCAGAGTCTGCATCACAAGGGGATGTATCATAAAAGATATTTAAACTGCTGTCAATTAGTGTACTTCATATGTTTTCTTCTAGGAGTTTTATGGTTCCAGGCCTTATATTTAAGTTTTTTTACCCATTTTGAGTTTATTTTTATATATGGCATGAGAAAGTTTCAGTTTTTTTGCAGGTATCTGTTCAGTTCTCCTAACACCGCTTGTTAAAGAAACTGTTGTGACTCCATTGTATATTTTTACCTCCTTTGTCACTGATTAGTTGACCATGCAACTGTTTATCTATGGGCTCTACATTCTGTTCCGCTGATCAATCTGTCTGTTTTTGTGTCAATACTATATTGTCTTGATTATTATGGCACTGCAGTATAGTTTGAGACCAGAGAGCATGACATCGCCAACTTTGTTGTTCTTTCTCAAGATTGCTTTGGCTATTTGGTGTCTTTTGTTGTTTCATATGAAGTTTAGGATTATTTGCTCTAGTTCTGAGAAGACTGTGTGTGCACCACTGTGTTCACTGCAGCGTTATGTACAATAGCCAAGATATGGAAGCAACGTAAGTGTCCGTCAATGGATGAAGGGGTAAAGATGTGAGATATATGTGATAGAGTATAACACAGCAATAAATAAATGAAATCCTGCCATTTCTAACAACATGGATAGATCTAGAGGATATTATACTCAGTAAAATAAGTCAGGCAGAGAAAGACAAATACTATATGCTTTCATTTAATATGTGGAATCTAAAAAACAAAACCAATAAACAAACAAAGCAAAACAAAAACACTCTCATAGAAATAGAGACCAAAGGGCACTACCAGAAGGTAGAGGGTGTGGAATGGCTGAAAAGGGGAAGAATAATGTAGTCAATAATATTGTGATAAGTTTACGCAAATGATTACTATTATTAGTGTGATAATTACATGGTAAGATGTAAAAATCTCAGATCACTCTATTGTACACCTGAAACTAATATAACCAATATAATATTGTATACCAACTATACTTACATAAAATTTTTTACAAAATGAATGTCATCAACTTATTTGAAAATGAATCTCCCACCTTTCCTTGAAACCTAAATTTTCTACAATTTACTTATTATCCTCTTTTATCCACAACCATTTCTGTGTAATTTTTCTCCTAAAATGAGCATATCATTTTCTTCTAGGACTCTCCCACATTAATATCTTTAGCTCTTTCTTCTAAGCACAATATTATAAGTCTTATGGTTAATTCTGTTCTCTAGAAATTATTTATCAACATGTTCTAGACCCTTTATTAGACTGTATCTTAACACCTTATATACTTATTTAATTCCCACCCACCAAGAAAAGGCTATATTAATTTTTAAGTCAAAAATGCTGATTTCAAATGAATGAATACCCATTCACACACAGAAATGCTGCATCAAAGCAAAAGGAGTCAGAAAAAAAGTCAAAGATCAGTAGGCTATATGTACAATAGGGCTTCATAATATATTTCAAGAGATTTAAAACACACACACACAAATTTGAAAGGGAAAGAAGGGACCCTGACTTGTGTGGCTCAGTGTGTTGGGCATCATTCCACAAACTGATAGATCATCAGTTCAATTCCCAGTCAGGGCAATTCCTGGGTTGTGAGCCACATCACCAGTTGGAGGTGTGTGAGAGGCAATGGATAGATGTTTCTCTCGCACATCAATGTTTCTCTCCCTTTCTCCCTCCCTTCCCCTCTCTCTAAAAATAAATAAAATCTTTAAAAATAAATAAAAGGGAGGAGACTTCCAGTGAAGATGACAGACTAGGTAAATGCTGTGTTATCCCCCTCCCACAAACACAGCAGAATTCCAACTAAATACAGAACAACCACCCTTGCAAACTGCCAGAAGTCAAGCTGAACAAAAGTCCTATAAAGAAGAAGCTATGTGGGGACTAGTAGGGGTGGTAAAGATGCCAAACTGGCTGATTCCAAACCCACCTGTGGCAGTTAATAATAGGTGCAATATCTCAGCTATGGAGGTCCACCCCAGAGGAACAAAGGTCCCAGCTCCACACCAACCTCCCCAGCCCAGGTTTCCAGTGCCAGGAAGAAAAGTCCACATACCATCTATCTGTGAAATTCAGAGGAGATTACGGCTGACTGAAAAGGAGGGCTTCTGGAGACCTAGGCATTCTTCTAAAGGGCCCATGCAAAACCTACTCAGACTCACTCATTCTGAGCTCCAGCACAAGGGCAGGAGGTCACAAAGTGCCGAGGACATAGGGGAGGAACTAAATTGTCTGGCTTCAGGGCAAGGGCTGGAGGGCAGCTTTCTCTGAGACATAGTGCTAGCAGAAGCCATTGTTCCTTTGTTGACCCCTCCCCCCACCCAGGCTGCAGGCTCAGGTGGATGCCATGTCTCCACCAACCTACTAATACCACTCACCCCATCCTGGTGACTCCCTGAGACCCCATCCCACACAACTTGTAAACCCATTCAAGACATACAGTGGCTTTTCCATACCAAATGGGCTGTCTTACCTCACACTGTGGACTTTCCTAAAATGTCTCATATCTTCACAAACCCCAAACAAGCAGCATCTGGCCAGGACATGTCCTATACCTCTTGCTAAATGGCTCCAAGACCAACACTAACGGCAGCCAGCATCACTTCACAGCTTAGCTTCTCCCAGGCACCTCCAAACCCAGCACAAGCAGAAACAATCTGCATATCACTTGGTACCAGGTAGCCCCGGGGAAAGCACAGGCAGTGGCTGACCTTGGGCTGCACCAGAAACCCTCTCAAGGCCCCAAATCAACACACCTGATGGCCACCTTCAGACCACACCAGAGCAGAACCCCGCAACCTCCACAAACAACATACCCAAAATGCAGACTCAAAAGGCACCAAAGCCCCACTAATGCAAAACCTGCTTCAGGGTTTCAGCCCTTGCACAGAAGCTCCTCTGCAGCCTCAAACCAATCAGCCTGAAGGTCAATTCCTCCCACTGACATGCCAATAGCAATCAAGGCTCAAATTCAAGAGGACACACATATGATTCACAATAGGAACACACCTAAAGCACCTGGCTGAGGTGGCCAAGGAGAATGTGCCACTGGGCCCCACAGGACACCTACTACATAAACACACTCTACTAAAACTGGGAGTTATAGCAGTTCCACCTAATACTTAGAAACAAACATGGAGAGCAACACAAATGAGGACAGAAAAAAACATGTCCCAAATGAAAGAAGAGAGCAAAACTCCAGAAAAAGAACTAAGCAAAATGGAGACAAGCAATCTACCAGATGAAGAGTTAAAAGGATGCTCAGTGAATAACAGTGAGAACTTCAATAAAAAGATATGAAACATAAAAATGGAGATAGAAAATGAAAAAGAACCAGTCAGAAATGAAGAATTCAATAAGTGAAATGAAAAATATATTAGAGGGAATCAACAGTAGATTAGATAAAGCAGAGGTTCAAATCAGAGATTTTTAAACATAACAGATAATACCACTTCCAGCCAAGATGGAGGTGTAGGTAGACACACTGTGCCTCCTCGAACAACCAAAATAAGGTCAGCAACAATTTAGAAACAACATAACAACCAGATCTGACAGAAAATTGAATTGTATGTGAGTTGGACAACCAAGGAGTTAAACTGTACACATTCATCCAGACCGGTAGAAGGGGCGGACTTGGGCAGCCAGGTGGAGAGGGGTCGAGGCACAAAAAACGGTGGCACCGGACACGTAACGCATCCCGGACATGTAAGGCATCCTGAGTGCAAGACTGCAACAGGCAGACCCTGGGAGAACAGGCAGCTGGCAGACCCAGTTGGCAGCGACTGTGAAGCAAAGCACTGTGCACAAGGTGCCAGGTTGTCTGGGCCACATTCACGTGCAGATAAACCAGGTGAAATTGGGCAGTGAGACAGACTGCGCGACCCAGGGTCCCAGCGCACGGAAATAAAGTCAAAACACCAATTGAAAACACCTGTGGGAGTTGAAGCACAGGGAGAGACTCCCAGCCTCATAGGAGAGTACGTTGAAGAGACCCACGGGGTCCTAGAACGTACACAAGCCCACCCACACCGGAAATAACACCAGAAACACCCAATTTGCTTGGGGGAAGTGGTGGAAGGGACTGAAATCCAACAGAGAGAAGAGCAAGTGCCATTGTTTCCTCTCAGACCCCATCCCCACATACAGCATCACAACCCAGCAACTGGGTTGCCCCGCCCTGGAGAACACTTAAGGCTCTGCCCCTCACTATGTAACAGGCACGACCAAATACCCCCCCCCAAAAAAAATGACTTGAATCAAAGCCCCAGGGCCAATACTTTTAAGCAACCAAGAGATAGCCAACCTATCAGATGCACAGTTCAAAGCACTGGTGATCAGGATGCTCAAAGAATTGGTTGAATTTGGTCACAAATTAGATGAAAAAATGAAGGCTACGGTAAGTGAAATGAAGGAAAATGCACAGGGAACCAATAGTGATGGGAAGGAAACTGGGACTCAAAACAATAGAGTGGATCAGAAGGAAGAAAGAAACAACCAAACAGAAAAGAAAGGAGAAATAAGAATTCAAAAAAATGAGAAGCTTAGGAACCTCCAGGAAATCTTTAAATGTTCCAACATCCGAATTATAGGGGTACCATAAGGGAAAGAGGAAGAGCAACAAGTGGAAAAGTTATTTGAAGAAATAATAAAAGAGAACTTCCCCAATCTGGCAAAGGAAATAGACTTCCAGGAAGTCCAGGAAGCTCAGGGAATCCCAAAGAAGTTGGATCCAAGGAGGAACACACCAAGGCACATCAGAATTACATTACCTAAGATTAACATTAAGCAGAGAATCCTAGAAGCAGCAAGAGATAAGGAGGCAGTTATCTACAAAGGAGTTCCCATAAGACTGTCAGCTGATTTCTCAAAAGAAACCTTACAGGCAAGAAGGAACTGGAAAGAAGTATTCCAAGTCAGGAAAGGCAAGGACCTACATCCCAGATTGCTCTATCCAGCAAAGCTTTCATTTAGAATGGAAGGGCAGATAAAGTGCTTCTCAGATAAGGTCAAGTTCAAAGAGTTCATTATCACCAAGCCCTTATTTTATGAAATGTTAAAGGGACTTATCTAAGAAAAAGAAGATAAAAATCATGTACAGTAAAATGACAGCAAAGTCACAATTATCAACAACCACACCTAAAAAAAAAAGAAACTAAGCAAACAACTAGAACAGGAATAGAACCACAGAAATAGAGATCACATGGAGAGTTAGCAATAGGGGAGTGGGAGGAGGAGAGAGGGAGGAAAGTTATAGAGAATAAGTGGCATAGATGGTAGGTAGAAAATAGGGGGAGGGCAAGAATAGTATGTGAAATGTAGAAGCCAAAGAACTTATATGTATGACCCATAGACACGAACTAAAGGGGGAGAATGTGAGTGGGAGAGGGTGTGCAGGGTGGAGGGGAGTGAAGGGGGGGAACGGGACTACTGTAAAAGCATAATCAATAAAATATATTTAAAGATATTATAATAAATATGTAAGATGTCAGATGAGTACTAGACTTATCACTTCAAAAGTTATATAAATGTCTACCTACTATCTTTTACACCTAAAATATAATATTGTACATCAACTGTGATTGAAAAATAATTTAAAAAAACACATAATAAAAGGGAAAGAAGTAGATCCAAATTGTATCAAATAGGATATCTCCTCAAGACCAAAAAAAGGCTTTAAAATGGGAGAGAATGAAGGCAGGTGAGGGGCACAAAGAGCACAGAGAGTACTCTTCTCCATATATCTTAGACCTTTTCTCCACAATTCTTGGATGGGCCTATGAAGGATAGATTCTTCAATCGTTACCTTTAAGATTCTGCCTCCCACCAGCTGGGTTATTTTTTTTTTTAATTTTTTTTTTTAGAGAGACTGTAAGGGACAGAGAAAGAAGGGAAGAGAAACTTCAATGTGCAAGAGATACATCAATTCGTTGCCTCTCACATGCCCCCAGCTAAGGACCTAGCCCACAACCCAGGCATGTGCCCTGACTGGGAATTGAACCAGCGATCTTTCAGTTCATAGGCTGGCACTCAATACGCTGAGCCACACCAGCCAGGGCAGGGGGTTAACTGCAGTGCCTTTCCCCAGTTAAATCCTTACTCACCTGGGCACCATCCTCCCGCCATGTTCCTTTGCATCCAGGGCTCTTTCCCTTGCTCCAATAAGGAAATCACATCAGGCTTAAAAATAGAGAGTCCTGTTTATAAGAAAAGATAATAAGACATAACCATGCTGTTGCTGAATTCAAACCTAGTTCTCAAGAAAACAGGCAACTACATGAAAAGCAAGTTATAAAGTTCTAAAGAATGGAGAAGATAAAGGGATTACAAAGAGCTACCCATATCCTAAACTGCAAGGCACAAAATAATTCCCTAGGAAATAGAAATGCACCCAGATAATTGAAAGATACACTCAAAATTCACAAGATGTTTGGGGATAAATAATCTTACCTAGTAAGACCAGGTTGCTGTAGTTCTCCATCATCACATCTCTGTACAAGTCTCTCTGAGCAGGGTCCAGATAGTCCCACTCCTCCTGTGAGAAGTCTATAGCCACATCCCTGAAAGTCACCAACCACTGAAATGATAAAACTATATTGTACTGTTGAAGTTAAAGGAGGCCTTCCCCAAATGAGAATACAAGAAGTCGGCAGTCTGTAATCAGAAGAAAGACTTCACCAACAATACTGGTACCACTTTAGTCATAGACAGAAAAAGAAATCATTGGAGACAATCCAGCAGAAATTCATGAGTATTTATCAGCATTTGAGAATTCCATTGGTGCTGTAGATGACATTCTGAAGATCAAGATGTCTGTTTTCAGAAATGAGTTGTTGCAGAGATTGGGCACACTTGAACACGTAATAGTGGATGTAGTTTCTGCTTAAACAAAAAATTCGATGTTTTGGGTTTATTTGGCAACTCAGGGAGTTAATCCTAAGGAACATCCAGTAAAGCAGGAATCAGAAAGAATCAGAGTATATATGAAGAGAGTCAATAAAATGAAGGCAAGAAAAAGGCTGCACCTCTCACCAGGTGGCTCAGTTGGTTGGAGCATCATCCCATACACCAAGTTTGTGGGTTTGATCCTTGGTCAGGGTGCAAATGGGAGACAACCAATTGATGTTTCTCTCTCACATTGATGTATCTCTCTCTCCCTCCCTTCCTCTCTCTCTAAAAATCAATAAAAATATCCTTGGGTGAAGATTTTAAAAAGTACTATATTGCATATATGAAAGTTGCTAAAAGCATAAGTAGATCCTAAAAGTTTTCATCACAAGAAAAAAACTTGTATCTATGTATGGTGACAGATATTAACTAGTTGTTGTGGTGATCATCATATATCAAAATAGCTAATCATTATGTTAAACATCTGAAACTACATGTCAATTATACCTCAATAAAAATTAGTTTTTAAAAAAGACATTATATTTCAGGAGAGAAGAAATAACTCACTTGGAGTATGCCTTTTAAAATTTTTATGCTGAGTTGTACATTCCTAAATTCCTCTTTTGGAAAAGTACAGCATCCCAAGAAAGCAGCTGGGATAAGAAAAAAATAACTCCCAGATATGCCCAAAATAACTCCTCTTTCAATTTACTTACTGTGCTGCTATCCCTACTCCTCCCAGACACATAATACACTCTCTGATGGAAACTAAAAGGGATGTATACAAATTCCAGCACTTCCCTAAGCTTGTGAAACCCAAGAACATCAGGATGGATTCAGGGCAGATACGCTCCAGCACTAGAGGGGCCCAGGTACCTCTGCAGGAGGGATTCAGGCAGACCATTACACAAATCTAAACATGTTGGTCTGAACCTCAGGTGGGTAAAATAACAACATGGCTCCATAGTTCCCCCTTTGTAGGTATGGCCAGTTTTCCGCAAGCCAGGTAACCCAAGTTACAGCTTAAGTCAAAGATGGAGTCCTCAAGCTAGAAACCCAATATACTTGCACATGTTCCATGCTTAGACAAAGACTTTCAGAGGCTTCCAGCATACATCAGGCTCAAGATGTAAAAATCTCTTGGCTTCTGACTATATTATGGACCACCAAATCTAAGACGGGCATGCCAGAGACCACAAGGCCTTGATACCCGGTCCCACAAACTATTGGGTTAGCCAAGAAGTCTGTTTGTTTTTTTCTATAAGATGGCTCTAGTAGCACTTCATTGTCTTTAACCTCATTCAAAACAATTTTGTCAGATTGTATTGTGACAGCTGTCATATTAGCAATTATTCTTAAAAAAAATCAAAATTGGTGAATTTTTCATGTAGCCATTTAAATGTTGAAGATGGAAGAAAATACACATTCTCACTATATTATGCTTTATCATTTCAAGAAAGGTGAAATGCAACTGAAACACAAAAAAAGATTTGTGCAGTGTATGAGAAGGTGGTGTAACTGATTGAACATGTCAAAAGTGGTTTGCCAAGTTTCATGCTGGGGATTTCTCACTGGACAATATTCCATGGCCAGGTAGACCAGTTGAAGTTGACATCAATCCAGTCAAGACATTAATTGAGAACAATCAACATCACACCACATGGGAGATAGCCAACATACTCAAAATATCCAAATCAATAATGTTATTGATGAAAGTGAAAAATGTGTCTTTAAAGCTTTATGGAAAAAAACTAAAGACTTTTTAGTCAACCCAATGGATAGGAAACAAGACAAGAATTTAGCTACACTCTTGTATATAGCCGATGGGTAGGTAGTATGAATGAGAACTTTGCATGTTAAGATACTGACATTTAAGTTAAAATAGCATAGCTTAGTCTAGTCTGCTACTGCTACAGTAATAATACTAAATTCCTTGTCAAGCCCCTCACCATCCTTGGAGCACCCGAGATATACTTAAGACTTAATTGTAGATGGCAGATACAAATATATATGGTGTGAAAATCAAAACCAAAATGAGGTATCGCCTCACATATATTAGAATGGCTATTATCAAAAATAACGAGTGTTGCCCTGGCTGATCTGGCTCAGTGGACTGAGTGCCAGCCTGCGGTCCAAAGGGTAGCCAGTTCAATTCCCCACTCAGGGCACATGCCTGGGTTACGGGCAAGGTCCCTGGTGCAGGGTGTGCGAGAGGCCACTGATCAAGTATCTCTCGCACACTGATGTTTCTCGCCCTCTGTTTCTCCCTCCCTTCCCCCTCTCTAAAAGTAAATAAATAAAATCTTAAAAAAAAAATGAGTGTTGGCAACAATGTGGAAAATGGGAACACTTGTGCACTACTTATGAGAATGTAAATTGGTACAGCCGCAATGGAAAACAATATAAAGTTTCTCAAAAAATTCAAAATAGAACTACCATATGATCTAGAAATTCCACCTCTGGGTATTTATTTGAAAAAATCAAAAACACTAATTTGAAAAGATACTGCATCCCATGTTCACTGCTGCATTATTTCCAATAGCCAAGACATGGAAACAACTTAAATGTCCATCAGTGAAATATGTATAAAAGAAGGAAATCCTGACATTTGCAACAACATGGATGGCACTTGAACACATTATGCTAAGTGAAATAAGTCAGACAAAGAAAAACACCATACAATCTCACTTACATGTGGAATTTAAAGAAACAAAACAAAAAAATGCATAAATACAGAGAACAGATTGGTGATTACCAAAAGTTAAGAGGGTGGAGAGTGGACAAAATGGGTGAAGGTGGTCAAAAGTACAAACTTCCAGTTATAAAATAAATAAGTCCTAGGGATATAATGTAAAGCACAGTGACTTAATTAATAATACTGTATATTTGAAAGTTGCTAAGAGAATAGATCTTAAAAGTTCTCATCACATGAAAAAAATCAAAGCTATCTGCAGTGATAGACAGTAACTAGACTCATTGAGGTGACCATTTCACAATATATACAAATGTTGAAACTAATGTTATATGTCAATTATATGTCCATAAAAATAATAATAATAATAGCTATGGAGAAAAGTAAAATAGAACAGGGGAAATAGAAAGTGTGTTGGTTGAGATGCTATTCTACGTAGGGTAGTCAAGGAATGTTTTTCCAATTTGGAAACAGATGAGGGAAGTCTTGAAGAAATTAAGGAGTAAATGATGCAGGTATCAGGAGTAAGAAAATTCCTAGCAGGGCAATCAGCAAGCTCAAATGCACAGGGGACGGAACTGAATGTCAAAAATATTATAGAAGATAAGTCAGGGAGGTAACAGAGACAGATTACATATGGGTATGTTAAACCACTATAGAAACTTTGCTCTTTATTCTGAGTAAGATGGAAAGCCACAAGAAGTTTTAAGTCAAGAAATAACATAATCTAACTTACATTTTGGAAAAATCACCCTGGCTGTTCTGTTAAAAAAGAAGGCAGGCCATGAAGAAAGTAGGAAGATCCGTTAATAGTCTACTGCAACAGATCAAATGAAAAGACTGTGGCCTAGACATGAACCAGATGAACTTTCACATGCAAGACTTCCAAATTCTGAGTTCCCCTCACTCACCTGGGCATAGGCTTATCACCTTTTCTCCACTATCTGGAACTACCCTTGTTTCCAATAATAAATAAGTCTAACTACAACTTAAACTATAGATTTTTATAACCTAATTAATTACTGTGTGAAGTTTAGAATGTCAAATATTGCCTATTTACATGCTGTCCACTTACAACATTTTGATTACCTTATCTTCCCTCTCATTGTTCCTTTCCTATTTCCACCCCCACCAGGGCAACATGGAAGCACAGGCCCCTGGAGAAGAAAATTTTTGCCATCTCAGAGGAGGGACGTATTCATGGATGTAGTCATCATCTGCTAGGTGGAGGACAAAAGGCTAAATTCTGTTCAGAGGGGTTTTTTCAAGGATGTGATACAAGAGAAGGAAAGAAGCCTAGTTTTGCTCATTGAGTGTTCATAATCTGCCTTTTATGACATCTTTTGTCATGTGAATCTCAAAGGAGTGCCTGAAGAGCTTAACTCTATCTAAGAATTGCTTTGCGACTTACTGAGCTGCAAAATGTGTTCCAAAGCTTTGTCATTCTGAAGACCTCAAATTCCCTTGGCCCTTTTACAAATACTTCTCTTCCTAAAAAAAATAAGGGGGTAGATTTAAGTAACAATTCATTGACTATTTCTATTTATTTTAGTGTTGCTTAATGTTAGTCATAATAAAAATGCATATGCTATTATCTCAAATGTAGTTTTAATTAGCTGTATAAAATGCCATCTTATAGTAGGGTTTATTTAAAACTTCCCTATTTGTGAAAACTAATTTTAGATACTATTATCTTAAGTCTCGTCCCAACATGTTATAGTCTCTATCCATAGTTCTACCTTTTTTATAACCTTAATGAATGTCATTATAATCTTCCTTCCCTTTAGAAATCCAATGATGGAGTCCAAGAATTCCAGGCTGAGAACCCCAAGAGGACCATTTGAGTATTTAATTCCAAATAGACCTGAAAATTGACTCAGGGCTTACTCACAAATTACCTGGCAAATCTTTGGTGCTATTGGTAAAGAACTCTTTGTTCAATCCCCTAATCTCACTCATACTGCAAAAATAATGGCAAAGTGAAAGATCCTGTCACCTACTTGAACTGAGACTCACCAACACCATCGTATAAGTTCCATGGCTTTCAATAACAGGACTGTGATGTGTGATGTTACATATGCACTAATCTTATTTTCAACAATTCAGTTATTATGATAAGGCCTTTATATTTGCCTCTTAGAGATATGGCACACAAAAGACACTGTCACAATAAAACTAAGATGAAAGGGATAGATAGGAAACTGGGCTTTGGTTCTAATCCCAAGGTCCCCCATTATGTATCTAAATGGGAAGTAGTAAGGACAAAGTCTACTAATTAGGCTTTGATTACTGGGAATTGCCAGAAAAGGAAAAAAATTAACCCCTGAAAAACAAGAAAGATCTCAGGGAAGAAAGAAAAACCCCAAAGCACCTTGATCTTGGTCTTTGAATGTTCGATAACCATTCTTTCTTCAACCTCTTAGTGACAGAACTGCGAAAAGAAAAAAACTGATGAGACACTTGGCTCTTCAATCCCACACTTCCTCTGGCTCTTCTACCCACACACACACAGGAAGATCAGAGAAAACTGGAGTGCGACCCAGTGTACTTACAGCATGAGGCAGTCTCCTAGGTAAAGAAGTGGTGAAGTCACTCTCACACGGTCCCAACCCGTCACCCCCATGTGTGTACCACATGTGTACCACAGGCTCATAGTGTTGTACCAGTTTCCTGGTCACTCAGAATCCCGTATGAGCACGTAGGGGACTCACAAAATCCCAATCCCACTACCACAGGCTTTCCCACATCCACCTCCCCATGGCCCCACAGCCAATCATAATCTCACACAAATACACACACAAGGGATCACACTACTTGCACCTGCACAGTTACAGGCACCTAATACCACACAGTCACAGACTTCCGACTCTCACACACACGGTGCACTGCACAATCACACACCCAACACAAGGACACACAGTCCCAACAGTACGATCACCGTCCCTTACATCCCCGTGCACAATGGCGCAGTCACGCAGCCACTATCACATTCCCACTGTGGTATACACAGCCACAAGCACTCCATTCCATCACCCAGAGACTGTATGCTATCACCACAAACAGTCACAATCACATACCACGAGGACAGTAACAATCTCAGTCTCTCACACACAAACGCTCTCCTCCCGTCAGCTCCCTCCGGCACGAAAGAACCGGCTCGTCAGCCAGCTCCAGACCCTAAAGGCTGGGTCCCTACTCCTCACCCTAGTCCTCTCCCAGTTCCGGTCTAGTGCAAACTGGCCAAATTGCACGGGGATCCAAAGTCTCCGAAGGAGGTAAGACCAAGAGCCAACCAGCCCGCCACTCTACGGAGGCTGCCGAAAGCCCGCCAACGTAGTGCCTGCCTGCGGAGTCCTCTGGGAAATGTAGTCCGGAGACGGACCACAGCACCGCCCCCCTTCCAATCCGCCCCTCCATTCCTCCGGGAGCGGAAACTGTGTTTGAGCTGTCTACCCCTCCCCCGCACCAAATCCGACAGCAAGGACCCCAACACGGACGGAGCAGGTCGGCCAGCAGGGTTGCCCGTCTTACTCGTCGCTGGCAGCCCGGTTATCGCTGGTTTGGAAAGGACAGTGCCCAGTTCGGGCCGAAGTACCTTCGAGCCGCAGATCCTATGGGAAATGTAGTCCGAGCAAAGAAGCAGCCGCTGGAACACGAGCTCATTCCCGTCTGTCAGCCCTAAACCTTGTTTGCAGAGTCCAAGTTCCAACCTTACAAAGAAGCGTATAGAAGGTTCACTGTGGGACTGAAAGACAATAAGTAAACAGCCTGCCCATGATCATCTTAGGAGTTTCCATCACCTCTTTCTTATGATCAGTCCCTGGTTTCCTAGAGCTTATGACTTATTTTTTTTCTCTGTTTAGTTGCATATTTTTGTAAATAAATAAATTCCATTAGCACCTTTAGAAAGCTCAATTTGGAGTAAAATTTAGGGACCCTTACACCTCTAAAAATGCCTTTATTCTACCCTTTTGGGATGGTAGCTGAAATAGGTTTGGGATTTTTGGTTGGACAGTTTTCCCTTAGAATTTCAAGAGAATTATATCTTATCGTCTAGTCTTTTTCTTAAAAAAGACTAGAAAAAATTGTTTTTTTTTCTTAAAAAACAGTGGCTGTATTTTTATTAATGTAAAAAAGGAAAACTAAATGAAGATAAACAGATGTTGAAAACATAAAGAAAATCAAGGGATTGATTACCACAGTACATGGAAGTGATTATCCTTGATAAAAAGGGAGAGGACATAGCTATAGATAAGTGTAAGGGTAATATCTAAGGTAGTGATTCTCAAACTTTAGGAACATCAGAATCACCCAGAGAGCTTCTAAATAACAGATATACTGGGCCTGACTGATGTGACTCAGTTGATTGAAAGCTGTCCTGTGGTTCCATTCCTGGTCAGGACATGTGTCTGGGTTAAGGACCTGGTTCCCTGAAAGTAACCAATCAATGTTTGTCTCCCTCTCTTTCTCCCTCCCTTCCCTCTCTCTTAAAATAAATAAATAAAATCTTTTTTATTTTTTAGAGACAGATTACTGGGTCCCACCACCATCTAATCTTATTCATCATGTCTGTGGTGGGGCCTGAGTATTTCCCTTTTTTTTAATTGAAAACTTCTTGGCAAGGTGGCAGTGTAGGTAAATGTTGTACTCACCTCCTCCCACAACCACATCACAATTACAACTAAACTACAGAATAACCATTGTGTAGAACTGCCAGAAAAATAGGGCTGAACAGAAGTCCTACCACTAGGGATTTAAAGAAGCCACATAAAGACTGAGACTGATGCAAGGGGTAGAGCTGTGGAATGGGTTGATCCCACACTCACAGGAAGCAGATAAAAATTGGGAGGGACATCTCATCTGGCTTAGTCTTAGTTTTTGTTTTTTAGGTTCAGTTGTTGATATTTATCAGTTTGTTGTCATTTTACTGTTCATAGTTTTTAATCTATTTCTTAGATAAGTCCCTTTAACATTTCATCCAATAAAAGCTTGGTAACAATGCACTCCTTTAACTTGACCTTATCTAGGAAGCACTTTATCTGCCCTTCCATTCTAAATGAAAGCTTTGCTGGATAGAGTAATCTGGGAGGTAGGTTCTTGCCTTTCATGACTTCAAATATATCTTTCCAGCCCTTTCTTGCCTATAAGGTTTCTTTTGAGAAATCAGCTGATAGTCTAATGGGCACTCCTTTGTAGGTAATTGTCTCCTTTCCTCTTGCTGCATTTAAGATTCTCTCCTTATATTTAATTTTGGGTAATGTAATTATGATGTGCCTTGGTGTGCTCCTCCTTGGGTCCAATATCTTTCGGACCCTCTGGACTTCCTGGACTTCCTGGAAGTCTATTTCCTTTGCCAGATTGGGGAAATTTTCCTTCATTATTTGTTCAAACATGTTTGCAATTTCTCGCTCTTCCTCTTCTCCTGGTACCCCTATGATTCTGATGTTGGAGCACTTAAAGTTGTCCCAGAGTTTTCTAAGCCTCTCCTCATTTTTTTGAATTCTTGATTCTTTATTCTGTTCTAGTTGAATGTTTATTTCTTCCTGTGATTCCAAATTGTTGATTTGAGTTCTGGTATTTTTCCCTTCAGTCTTGGTTCCCTAAATGTTTTCCTTTATTTCACTTTGCATAGCCTTCATTTCTAACTTCATTTTGCAACCGAGCTCAGTCAATCATTTCTGTGAGCATCCTGATTACCAGTGTTTTGAACTTTGCATCAGATAGGTTGTCTGTATCCTCATCACTTAGCTCTTTTTCTGGATTTTTGATCTGATCTTTCATTTGGGCATATTTCTTTGTCTCGATGAACCTGTTATGTTGTGAGGTGGCAGAGCCTTAGGTATTCACCAGGGTGGGGCAACCCACTTTGCTGTGTGGCTCTGTCTGTGGGGGAGGGGTCAGAGAGAGAACAATGACCATCTCTCAATCTGCTCCAGCCCCACTTTCCAATGAACTCTCCTGTTAGACTGGGAGTTTCTCCCACTTTCACCATCCCCACAGTATTTTATAGCTAGAGGTTTTGAGTCTTTAGTTTCCTGGTCAGCCAGCCCTGCTTCACCTTCACAGTCCGCCACCTAGCTGTGAGTCCTCTCTCCTCATCTGCTTGTCTCTGCCCCTCCTACCAGTCTGGATGAATGTTCCTTTAACTATTGGTTGTCGGAGTTCCATGCAGTTTGATTTTCTGGCAGTTCTGGTTGTTTGTTGTTTTTAAATTGATTATTATCCTTCTTTTGGTTGTTCAAGGAAGTGAAGCATTTCTACCTATGCATCTATCTTGGCCAGAACCTGTATCTTCCCAGTGGCTTTTCCTTACAATTGGCTCATGCACCAGATTTCCCTAAATTCTCTCAACCAAGCAGCATCGTGCCTCACCATGCCCCATACCTCTCACTAAATGGTGCCAGGCCCAGCACTAGTGACAATCAGTCTTGGTTGGCAGCTTGCCTTTACCTGGGCAACTCCAGGCCCAGCAAAAATAGCAGCCATCTGCTGATCACATTGTAATCACGCCAGGTGGCCCCACACAGGACACAAGTGGCAACTGCTCTTGGCCTGCACCTCCTGGGAGGCCTCAGAGCCAGTGCACCTAATGGACAGCTTCAGACAACACTGAAGCAGCACTACTGAATCACCTCCATAAGCAACACACTCAAGGGGCAGAGTTGGCAGTCACCAGGTCCTCACTAAAGTAACTACTGTTCTGTGGAGTGGGCCCCTACATAGCTGATCCTCAACCATGGTCAGAGATCAGTGGTCAGAGGTCATAGCCAGTCTTTGCAACTGGTTGCCCTTAGAGTATATCCTTCCCATTGACATGCCAACAGCAATCAAGGCTCAACTACAAGAAGAGGGTGTACTCAGCTCACATGAAACGTATACCTCGAGTGTCCAACTTGGGTGATCAGGAAGATTATGCTACTGGACCCCACAGAACAACTACTACATTAGGCCACTTCACCAAGCCTGGGAGTAATAGCAGCTCTACATAATACATAGAAACAGACACAGGGAGGCAGGGCAAATGAGACTAAAAACATGTTTCAAATGAAATATCATTAAAACTTCAGAAAAAAAAAACTAAACAAAATAAAGACAAGCAATCTACTAGATGTAGAGTTCCAAACACTGGTTATAAGGATCCTCAATGAACTCAGTGACAACTTCGACAGCATAAAGAAAGGACACACTAATTGAAATGAAAAAATAATTTACAAAGAATCAACAGAAGAGTAGATGAAGCCAAGAAACAAATCAGTGATTTGCAGTTTAAAGATACAAAAAATACCCAATCAGAAAAACAAAAACTAAAAACAAAAAGGACTTTTTTAAAAACAAGAAGGGTTTAAAGAGCCTATGAGACAACCTTAATAGTACCAACATTCACATCATAGAAGTGCCAGAAGAAGAGAGGCCCACACCATGACTCATCATAATTAAAATGCAAAAGGTCAAAGACAAAAAGAGAATGTTAAAAGCAGCAGGAGAAAAGCAGTTAGTTACTTGCTAGAAAGCTACCATAAGACTGTCATCTGATTTCTCAGAACCTTTGCAGGCCAGAAGGGATTAGCAAGAAATATTCAAAGCAATGAAAAGCAAGGACTTACAACTAAGATTACTCTACCCAAGAGGGTTATCATTTAGAATGAAAGGGCAGATAAAGAGCTTCCCAGACAGGGAAAAGCTAAAGGAGTTCATCACCACCAAATCAGTATTATATGAAATGTTGAAGAGTCTTCCTCAAGAAAAAAAAAAAAGATAAAAAATATGAACAATTAAATGGCAATAAATACATATCTATCAAGAATTTAACCTAAAAAAAACTAAATAAACAGAACATAAAGAAACTTATAGATACAGAGAACATTTTGATGGTTGCCAAATGAGAGAGGTGTTGTGGGGGATGGGTGAATCTGATGAAAGGATTAAGAAGTACCAATTGGTTGTTACAGAATAGTCATGGGGAGGTACAGTACAACATAGAGAATATAGTCAATAATATCCTAATAACTATGTATCATTCCAGATGGGTGCAAATTTATCTGGATGATAACTTAGTAATTATGTAATGTCTAATCACTGGGTGTACACCACAAACTAACGTAATAATGTATGTCAACTGTAATCAAAAATAAAAATTATTTAACCGTGGCTGGTGTGGCTCAGTGGATTGAGTGCTGGCGTGCAAACTGAAGGGTTGCTGGTTTGGTTCCCAGTTGGGGCACATGCCTAGGTTGAGGGCTGGGTTCCCAGCTGGGGGCGCATGAGAGGCAACAGATCAATGTATCTCTCACACATCACATTGTCATTTCTCTCCCTCTCTTTCTCCCTCCTTTCCCCTCTCTCTAAAAAGAATTAATAACATCTTTTTAAAAATGATTTAAAAATAAAAACCAAATAAATAAAAATTTTTGAATTGAGATACAATTTACTATAACATTACATTAGTTTTACATGTACTACTAATGATTTGATGTATGTATATGTTGCAAATAATCACTATAAGTTTAGTTAACATCCATCACTACACATTGTTGTAATTTGCTCCATTATGATAATAACTTTTAAGATCTATTCTTTTAGCATCTCTCTTTTTTTTTCTCAATGTGTGGTTGCTTCTCACGTGGCCCCCACTGGGGACCTGGCCCGCAACCCAGGCATGTGCCCTGACTGGGAATCAAACTTGCAATGCTTTGGTTCACAGCCCATGCTCAGTCCACTGAGCTACACCAGCCAGGGCAGCATCTTTCAAATCCAATCCAGTATTGTTAACTAGAGTCAGCATGGGGTAAATTACATCCCCAGGACTTACATATCTTAAAACAGAAGTTTTTACTTTCACAGTTTTTGTCAGAAAGTATAATGAAAGTTTTTGAATTATGTTTTGTTGTTTTTTGGAACAATTTGCTATCTGATCTTCATATCAGTTTTCTGAAAATTCACAAATTTCAGTGCTTTAGTAGGGGACTTATTTGTTCATTGTATAGGATACTCTTTATTTTTTAAGAAACATGACCTGTTTTTTTCTAAAAACTCTTTATATATGTTCTCTGAAAAATTTCCCCATTCATTTCTCTTTTCTCTCTCTCTGAAACTCTTTTTAGATGAATGTTGAAATTCCTGATTTTATCTGTTTTCTTTCTTGTCTTAAAAAAATTGAGGACCCCACGTTTGTGTGCAGATTAACCAGGAGGAACAACGGGAGAGCAAGATACACCATGCAACACAGGGGTCCAGCATGGGGAAATAAAGCCTCAGAACTGTTGACTGAAAAAATCTGTGGGAGTTGAGGTATTGAGAAAAAACTCTGTGGGGTCAGAGGGGGAACAATGCAGCTTGCTTGACTCTTGCCCGACTTTCTGTCACTTCTCTCACTTCCCACAAGTGGATTGTGCCCTTTCAGGTGCTGATTCCTGGGTGAGTGGGCTTGTGTGTGTTCTAGAATCATGTGGGCCCCTCCAAGGACTCTTCTGTAAGACTGGGAGTTTCTCCTGCTGCCACAACAACACAAGCTTTTATAGCCAGGGATTTTGAAGCTTTATTTCCCCATGCTGGAACCCTGGATTGCACAATTTGTCTTGCTCTCCAGTTGTTCCTCCCAGTTTATCTGCACACATGTGTAAGATAACCCAGTCCATCAGCCGCCACCTTGTGGCACATTCTTGCCCTCCCCCTCACCCCCCACCCCCTGCTGCTTTTCTGTCTCCACTCCTCCTACTAATATGGAAGGATGTTTCTTTAACTCCTTGGTTGTCAGACTTCCATACAGTTCAATTTTCTAGCAGTTCTGATGATTTTTTGTTTTTCAATTGGTTGTTATCCTTCTTTTGGTTGTGCAAGAAAGCACAGATATGCCTCTATCTTGGCTAGCCAAAACTTAAAGTTCCACATTATAATTAAAATGGAAAGGGTAAAGACAAAAAGAAAATCTTAAAGGCAGAGAGAGAAAGACAGTTAGTTACCTACAAGGGATTTCCCATGACAATGTCAGCTGATTTCTCAACAGAAACACTACAGAACAGACAGGATTGGCATGAAATATTCAAAGTGATGAAAAATAAGGACATGAAACCAAGAATTCTCTACCCAGAAAGTCTATCATTTAAAATTGAAGGCAAACAGAGCTTCCCAGAAACAAAAAGTCTAAAGAAGTTCATTACCACCAAACTAGCATTAGAAGACATGTTAAAAAGAACTGCTTTAAGAAAAGAAGAAATAGTGAAAGAGAGAAGCATAGGTACAATTTAAAATTGCAATAAACCTGCATCTATCTTTAGTAACATTAAATGTGAATGAACAAAATGTTCCAATCAAAAGACAGAGGGTAGCTGAGTGGATAAAAAAAAACACAACCCTAATATGTGCTGTCTACAAGAGACTCACCTCAGATCAAAAAATTTACATGGGCTGAAAGTGAAGGGTGATATTCCATACAAATGGAAACAAACAAACAAAAAAAAGCTGGGGTAGCAATACTTATATATGACAAAATAGACTTCAAAAAAAAGCCCATAATAAAAGACAAAGAAGGACAGTAAAAAAACTCTGAAGGGATCAATATTACAAGAGGATTTACCCTTGTAAACATATGCACCAAACACATCAGCACCTAAATATATAAAGAAAATCTTGATAGACTTTAAGGAAGAGATTGACAGTGATACACTTATAGTAGGGTATTTTAACACCCCACTGTCATCAATGGGTTGATATTCCAGGCCAAAAAAAAAAAAATCAACAAGAAAACAGTGACCTTAAATGGCACACTACATCAAATGGATTTGATAGCAACACAACATTTTATCCCAAAGCAGCAGAATATACATTCTTCTCAAGTTCACATGGGTCATTCCCACAGACAAACATGTTAGAACACAGTCTGTCTTAACAAATTCAAGAAGATTGAAATTATATGAAGCATTTTTCAGATCACAATGGCATAAGAGTAGAAATCAACCTCAATAAAAAGACTCAAAACCATCCAAATACATGAAGGCTAAACATCATGTTACTAAATAATGAATGGGTTATCAAAGAGATCAAGGAACAAATCAAAACTTACCTGGAAATAAATGAAAATGAAGACACAATGCAAAATATCTGGGCCACAGCAAAAGCAATCCTGAGAGGGAAATTCATAGTAGTACAAGCCTACCTCAAGGAGGAAAATAATCTCAAATAATCTATCTAACCCTACACCTAAATAACTAGAAAACAACAACAAACAAAGCCCAGAGTAAATAGAAGGAAATAATCAATATCAGAGCAGAAATAAATGACATAAAGTCCAAAAACCAATTCAAAAGATCAATAAAACCAGGAGCTGTTTCTTTAAAATGATAAACAAGATTGTGAACCTTTAACCAGAATCATCAAGAAAACAAAAAAGAGATGACCCAAATCAACAAAATCAGAAATGAAATGGGAGAAGTAACAGAGATACAAGGGACTGTAAGAAAATACTATGACAAGTATATGCCAAGAAAATGGACTACCATGATGAAATGGAGAAATGTTGAAAACATACGATCTTCCAAAACAGTATTAGGAAGAATCAGAAAACCTGAATAGACCAATGACAAATGATTAAATTGAAGTAGTAATCAAAAACACTCCCAGCAAACAAAAGTCCTAGACCAGAAGGTGTCACAGGCTAATTTTACCAATCATTCAAAGAAGAACTAACACCTATGCTCGTCAACCTATTGCAAAAAATTCCAGAGAAGGGAAGTTTTCCAAACTCTTTTTATGGGGCCAGCATTATCCTCATTCCAAAACCAGATAAAGACACAACAAAGAAATAAAATATAGGCCAATGTCCCTGATGAACATAGATGATGAAACCCTCAACAAAATATTAGCAAACCAAATACAGCAATACGTTAAAAAGATCATACACCATGATCAAGTGGGATTTATTCCAGGTATGCAAGGTTAGTTCAATATTCACAAATCAATAAATGTGATACATCACATAAACAAAATGAAAGACAAAAATCACATGAAGAAAAAGCATTTGGTAAAATTCAGCACCATTTAAAATAAAAACTTTTAGCAAAGTGTAAATAGAGGGGTTTTATCTCAACATAATAAAGACCATAGATGGACATCATACTTATACTCAATGGACAAAAACTAAAAGCATTTCCCTTAAAATAGAAATAAAACAGGGATGTCTGCTTTCACCATTCTTATTCTACATAATACTGGAAGTCCTAGTAACAGTGATCAGACAAGAAGAAAGAAAATAAAAGGTATCCAAATTGGAAAGGAGTAAGAAAAACTCATTTGCAGACAACATGATGTTGTACATAGAAAACTCTAAAGACATCATAAAAAAAAAACCTACTAGACCTAATGAGTGAATTAAGCAAAATAGCAGGATACAAAATCGATAGTCAGAAATCAATGGCATTTTTATACACCAATAATGAATACCAGAAAGAGAAACTAATAAAACAACCCTATTTTCTACTTCAACAAAAGCAAATGTGGTACCTAGGAATAAATTTAACCAAGGACATAAAAGACCTGTACTCAGAACACTATAGGACACTGAAGAAAGAAACCAAGAAAAATACAAATAACTGAAAATTTGGGGGGATGGGGAGCATGCATCTTATAGTCCAAAGAATATGGTATATACCCTGTTTATAGAAGAACTAACATTATCAAAATGTCTATACTACCCAAAGCAAGCTATATATTTAACATAATTTCTATTAAAATACCAATAGAACATTTCATAAACCTAGAATAAATAGTACAAAAATCTATATGGGACCAAAAAAAGTCAGGTATCCTCAGTGATCTTGAGAAAAGAAGAGCAAAGTTAGAGGTATCACAATATCTGGTATCAAACTATGCTATAAAACCACTGTAATCAAAACACCTGGTACTAGCATAAGAATAGACCTATAGATCAATGGAACAGAACAGAGCCCAAAATCAACCCATAGCTTTATGGTCAATTAATATTTAACAAAGAAAGCAATAGCATACAATTGAGCAAAAGACAGTCTCTCTGATAAATGGTTTTTGGAAAACTGGACTGGTACATGCAAAAAATATGAAACTAGACCACCAACTTACATCATACACAAGAATAAACTAAAAATGGATAAAAGACTTAAATGTAAGTCATGAAAATATAAAAATCCTAGAAGAAAACACAAGCAGTAAAATATCAGATCTCATTAATCAATATTTTTGCTGATATATCTCCTAGAACAAGGAAAACAAATAAAAATAAACAAACAAATGGGACTACATAAAATTAAAAGCTTCTCCACAGCTATAGAGACCATCATCAAATGAAAAGGGAACCCACTGTGTAGAAAAATGTATTTGCCAATGATGCATCTGATAAAGGGTTAATTTCTGAAATTTATAAAGCATACAACTTAATACCAGGAAGATAAACAATACAATTAAAAATTGGCAAAGGACCTGAATAAACACTTCTTCAAAGATGACATACAGATGGACAATAGACATGAAAAAATGCTCAATGTCACTAATCATCAAAAAGTTGCAAATTAAAGCCACAATGAGATACCACCTTACACTATTCAGAATGGCTGTCATCAATAAATCAACAAGTGCTGTCAAGGATGTGGAGAAAAGGGAGCCTTAGTGTACTTTTGGTAAAAATGAAGACTGGTACAGCCACTATGAAAAAAAAAGGATGGAGTTTCCTCGAAAAATTAAACATGGAACTCCCTTTCGATTGAGCTATTCCACTTTTGAGAATAGATCCTAAGAATCCTGAAACACTGATTCAGAAGAATATATGCACCCCTATGTTCATAGCAGCTTTATTTACAATAGTCAACATCTGGAAACAGCCTAAAAATGGTATGGTACATTTACATAATATTATGTACAGGAATATTATACAGCAATAAAAAGAAGGACCTCTTACCCTTTGCAAAGCGTGGATGGATCTGAAGACAATTACACTAAGTGAAATAAGCTAGTCAAGAAAGACAAATACCATATGATCTCACTTACATGTTGAATCTGATGAACAAAGTAAACTAAGACACAAAATAGGAATAGAGGCATAGATACATGGAACAAACTAATAGCTATCAGAGGGGAGTGAGAAGTGGACCCTGGATTTTAAAATGACAGGATTAGCCAAAGAACATATATGTATAACGCCATGGACTATGTATAACCCCATATAGACTATGGTATGGAGATTGCCTGGGGGGTAGTTAGCAAAAGTGGACAAAGTGTGGACAACAGTTAAGTATAAACAATAAAATATAATAAAAGAGAACTTACGGACTTCCGGCCAAGATGGAGACATAGGTGAATGCACCGTACCTCCACACACAACCAAGATAGGAACAACAACAATTTAGAAACAGAATAACATCCAGAACTGACAGAAAATTGATTTAAATGGAAGTCAGACAACCAAGAAGTTGAAATAGACCTGTTCATCCAGACCAGTAGGAGGGGCGGAGTCGGGCAGCTGGGCGCGGGCCGCAGTGCAGAGAGCATAGTTGGGACCTGGCGCATAAGGCATCCGAGGGTGTGTAAGGCATCTGGGGAGTGCAAGACCAAAGCGGGTGGACCCTGAGTGTGCTTGCAGCAGCTGGCAGGCCCCAGCAGAGAGGTGGCACCCGGCAGACCCAGTGAGGAGACGATTGTAAAGCAAGGCAGTGTGCGCAACTCAGGATCCCAGCGCTGGGAAATACAGCCTTGGGACACTGATCATGGACACCTGTGGAAGTGGAGGCACAGGGAGAGACACCCAGCCTCACAGGAGAGGTCCTGGGGGGTCCCACAGTGTGCACAAGTCCACCCACACAGGAATTGGCACCAGAGGGGCCCAGTTTGCTTGGGGAAAGCAGCAGAAGGGACTGAGGTCCCACTGAGAACAGAGCAACCGCCATTGTTCCCTCTCGACCCCGCCCCCACATACAACATCACAACCCAGCGACTGGGGTGCCTCGCCCTGGTGAACACCTAAGGCTCCGCCCCCTACTGTAACAGGCACCACCAGACCAAAAAAAAAAAAAGAGAGAGAGAGAGAGAGGAGAGAGAGAGAGATGGCTCAAACAGAAGAACAGATCAAAGCCCCAGAACCCATCCTTTTAAGCGACCGAGAAATAGCCAATTTATCAGATGCACAGTTCAAAACACTGGTGATCAGGAAGCTCACAGAACTGGTTGATTTTGGTCACAAATTAGATGAACAAATGCAGGCTACAATAAGAGAAATGAAGGAAAATGCACAGGGAATCAATACTGATGGGAAGGAAACTGGGACTCAAAACAATAGAGTGGACCAGAAGGAAGAAAGAAACAACCAAACAGGAAAGAATGGAGAAATAAGAATTCAAAAAAATGAGGAGAAGCTTAGGAACCTCCAGGACATCTTTAAACGTTCCAACATCCGAATTA
>PVIA01010222.1:0-53588 GCA_004024845.1 Tonatia bakeri
ATCTAAAAACTTGACCACTGAGGACTTGAGATGGAGAGGGCAAATACCAAGGCTCTACCACAGGCGCTGGGGCAGTCAGTGCAAACCACTGAGCCCTCAGTGCAGCGGAGCTGGGAGCACATCCGCACAGCATTTTTAAAGATCCAGTCTGTGTGAACCACAGCCAGTCTCCTAGGAGGCCTAAAACTGTAATTAGACCAGCAGGTCCCGTAACCAAGTCCCATAATCCCATAAATCTATAGCAACAAGTTCAGCACAAAGGTTTTAGTTACACTCTGAATGTAAGAGATCCAAACTGCCATCTTCTTTGTCAGCCTCTGAATGACCCTTGAACAATTCCTCCCCCAGAACTATTTACCCAAGATGGCCTTGGTCTCACCTGAGACCCCGAAGACGGCTACTGGTTTTTCTGTTAAATCACTGACACCACAGCAACGATGGTTCTGAATACTCTCTACACATGAACTCATTTATTCCTTGTGACTATTACAGACCCTGTTTAGAGGTATAATAATATTTATAGTAACAATAATAACAGATACTGTTTACTGAGTTTTTAATGTAAGCCAGGCATTGTTCTAAACAGTTGTGTGAGATAACTCATAATTCCCCATGAACAACACTATGAGGTAGATGTTATTACTATTCCCATTTTACAAATAAAGAAACAATTCACAGAGAAATTAAGTTGCTCAGGGTCACAAAGCCTATAGCAGGCCTGGACTGGGAGTCAAAGCCTGCTGGCATGATTTCAGTATACAGTTAACCACTGAGGCCTTCTCTAGCCCCTACTAGCTCTAAAAGCCTCTAGATAAGAGGTCACCATCCATTTGTACCTCAGATGGGTAGTATCACTGATTTAGCTTTGCAGTTCAGATATTTAAAACCACACATGGGCTTTGTGAAGCAGCCTAGGAGCTGTTGCCTGTACAAGAGAATTTCAGGACTCAGAAGGCATTTGCATGTGCTCCTGGACAGAGTCAAGATATAGGCTGGAGCTAGTTATAAAAATCAGTGCCATGTGACTTTTGTTCCCAACACCTGCCCCCAATTCACAAGATGGCGTGCACTCTTAAGATATGACCTAAGGAGAGCTTTTTAAACATAGAGAATTCAGAGATGAGCCCCAAACCCAGTGACTGTATATTTCTATGATAGTAGCTAGAACATGCATTTACCCAACTCCTGGAATGAGTTTAAGAACCACTCTCATTTACTTTTTCAAGGTATGTAGGCCAATCTTCTGTAATCACCCTTAGGGGGTGCTTCCTCCCTCTCCCCGCTGCTGAGCAGAGGCTCAGGGAGGGCTAGATTGCAGAGAGCGCATTGAGGGCATGACAGCACAGAAAGGAGAGCTCTTTCCTGCCACCACACCCCTTGCAAGGGAGTGAATTCTGTATCCTCAGGAAAGGGAGGGGAGGAGGAAGAGAGAGGAAGCAAAGGACAGCCTCTTGAAGCAGCAGCACCCTGGGATCCAGATGAGGGACTGTCCTGAGCACAGGAGGAAGAGAGAGGGGGTTGTTAGAGGAGAATAACAGCAGTCAGGGGATCAGCGAACTACAGTGGGAATGGTTGGGGCTAGGTATCAATACCATAGCTGCAGTGAGCTTTATAGGAACCAGAGACACAACAGTTTAGGTGGGAATTCTTTCCTTTTGTTAATGCTTCAGGAACTGAACCCTTCTAGACCCCACCCTTTCAAAAAACGGTTCCATCTCACCAATAGGGAATGGGTAACCAGGCTCAACCTGAGGTTGGAGAAGCCAAGGAAAAGATTTCCTGTGTCCTTAGTAGAGAATTTACCTATTTAGTTAACTGAAGAATGGAGTGTTTGTGGAACTAGTGAGAAGGAAGGCTTGGGAACACTCTCATCTAGTGAGCCTGGGTGGAAAACGAGAAAATGGTTACATTCAGGAAATGGTGAGTCCTTGAAACCCTGGTGGTGTTAGATCAGCACTTAGCAGAACTGTCTCCTGCTGTAAGCCACACATACAGCAGAGAGCTAGGAATGTTAATCATTGATGATTTTTGTTAAGCACTTAATTTGTACTAGGGACTGTGCTGGGCTTCATAGGCATCATTGTTTTTACAAAAATTTAATTGTTTTGGAATTATAATTGACATTTAATATTATTTTGTGTTAGTTCAGGTGCACAGCATAGTGGTTAGACAATCATATACTCTACAAGGTGGTCCCCCTAATATTTCAAGTACTTACCTGGCACCATACATAGTTATTATTCCCTATGCTGTACTTTACATCCCCATGACTATTTTGTAACTACCAATCACACAGGCATCATTCTTATTTAAACTTCACAACACTATCTGATAGATCCTACCATTATTGTGCCCATTTTACAGATAAGGCTAAAATAGGTTACATGACTCTCCCAAGGCCACACAACTGGTGAGTGGCACAGCCAGGATTTAAACCCAGTGGTCTTACTCCAAAAGGCTGTCTACCAGGCCCTAGGAAGGAGCCCACATAGAGATATGGCAACGCCTCCCCGTTGGTCTGTGGTACTGCAGGGACAACCCCTCTTTCCATGTTATTGCTTTTGGTAAATAAGATGAGTCACTATATCTCTCATGAATTCCCTCAGGTATGGGTTCAATGTTGATCTCAGAGGAAGGAAAATCTAGGAGCAGAGTCTCAAAGTCTAAGTCTCTTGTGCGCTCCTCTCCTTTGTCCTGCCATACTAGGTTGGAGAAATGCCAGGGTTGAAGGGTGACAGAGTATTCGATCTTGTTGATTCCTTATACTGAGGCCTCTTAACATTTTTGAGAACAAGTCTCAGTAAATCTGCCTCAGTAAGTTGCTTTGAACTCCATTTCAGTAAGACTAGAACCCCTCCCTGCCTTTCTGCTGATGGACCATCTCGGTAGTTTTGGCCTTGAGATTCCTGCTGTGAGGTTCATCTTCATATCTACAATGATTTCATGTTCTTCCTCTCTCTTTTCCTCTCTGTCAGAATCTGCTGTCATGATGGCCCACATCTAGATAAGGTTTAACAAATTGACCCTCCTAGAGGTTAGCATTTTAACTGATGCCAAAGCCCTTAGTAAAGGAATTATGTTCTTAAAATTTTTCAAGCCCTTGGTAGTGGATAGGGAGAGATTTGGAAGGGCAAGGGGACATTCTTAATTCTCCTGGGATGCAATAGATAGACAAATAAATTCAGGCTACTGCCAAGGCAGAACCTGGATTATTTTGATTACAATCAGAATCCATCACATAGGGTGATCTCCCTCCCCTCACCCAACACTCAAGGCTTTGACAAAAAGTCTTCTAGATAACGAACTTCTCTGATCCAACCGTCATTTTCTCAGAGCTCTTCAGAAGACCACACAAATAAACAGTAGTCAAAGCAAACCCAAATTCTTCCTGAAACTAGTTTCTTCCTAGAGCCTTTAAAAGGTGAATTTCTTTTTTTGATTTCTCTAGCAGTGATATTAACACTGTTCTGAAATCCTCCTCATACATGGAATTCTTCATAAAATACAAATAAGAAGCTGCTTATTTCTCTAATCTAAGAAACTGAAGGTAGCTAGCCTTGGTCTAATGAATATCTTATGCTTTCTCTTTGCTAAAGACAATGTTCCTTCTATGGTACTGTGTGGGAAATAAAGGGCAAGACCTGCTGATCCGGCCTATTCTTATTTATGGCTGAGGAAGTCATTACAAAAACCCAGGACAGTTTTTTGTCTGGGTCATGGCAGGTTTTCTAAGTGGGGTGTTTTTTTTTTTTAATCAATGAAATTTTTCATCCACTCCTTCAAACAAATTCTGGACCTTAGGGATGATTTTTGTCTTGGTGTTGGAGGAGAAGGGTAGGTCTGGGCCTGGCTGTCATTCTGGGCTATTTTGAGGGAACTTCAGCAGTCCTAAAAAGAAGAGCTGAATGTCCCCTTCAGTGACTGACAAACAGGTCAGAGACAATGTAGAGTGTCTCAGGAAAGTGGTAAATGAATGCATCAAAAATACTCTGTTCTTGGAGAACCTACAGTTATTTTGGCCTCTCTTCCCACTAAAATAGGAAGGCATTGAAACGGGCCTTCCCATCACATATCATGGAGTCATTGTGGCAGCATTTCTAACTGCATTGCGAATCAACCCAAACTACACTGCTCTTCCCTTTTACCATGAAAGAGTTTCTAGATTCTCATTTATACCCTCCTGCTTATGACATCTTTCACTGTTTCAGCAAATTGCTGCATAAAAGATAGAGAAACCAGCAGGGGCTGTGCCCACAATAGTAGCTGTGGTTGCTTAATTTAAGAAATTCAAATGTCAAGGGTGCACTTCTCCCATTAAGTCTAACATGAGAAATCAGGTGTGCACAGCACTGATGAACAGAAGCCCCCAAAGGACAGGTGGAGTTTTTGGTATGCTGGGGGCTCCTACAAGAACAAAGAGGCATTTTCACTTTCCAAAGTAAGAATCAGTTCTGGCAGGGGGTGGGGGTGGGGGTGTCAGGAATTCTTCCAACACCGTGAGCCTGCCCACACCTAAGTCAGGCAATTGTGACCTTCCCCGGGGCCTTGTTCTCCTCTCCCCCTCCCCAAAAGACAGCATGAGCAGCAGTGAGCCTCAGTACTTACAGGTGCAGAGGATTTTAGAGCAGGAAGATGGAGACCGCAGACTCCTGAATGCCTGCTGAGTCAGTTGCATCAGATTAGGAAGTGATGACTGCAAGAATAAGATGTTTGGGAAATCTTGTTGGCTCCCCCCTCCCTTTGTCCTTTCAGTCCACATCCAAACTCAGACCACCCCTTAGGACATGTGTCCTTCCAGACTGTCTGGTGTTTCCATGCTCCTTACCGTGAGGGTGCTGCAGCCACACTGCCTCTTGGAGCCCGTGGCCCGGGAAGGTAGTCATGCTCCAGGGATTAGGTTGGCAAGAATGACTGTCCTCCAAACAATCAGACCAGAGAAAGAGACAGAGTGAGCAAAGCTGAGAACGGGTCCAGGATGGAGAGCTCCAGGTCCTTAGCATGTTCCTGGCATATTCCAAAAGTGGCATCCACAGCAGAGAAAGTGTCCCAAAATAGCTCAGACTGCCAATGCCTCGCTGAAACCTGAGAAAGAATTGCTGAATTCAAAGATCTGGGTCGCTGTGGGTGTGAGATCAAAGTGCAGATTTGTTGGTAGTAGGAATTCAAGCCATAAGCTTAGAAGACACACAAGGTCACCTGGGTCATGGCCTGTTTTCTCTTTTTCAACTTGCTTAAGTTGATGTCAGTGTCAGAAAGCTTTTCTGTGCTGAGACAGGGGGCTGGCGAGAGGTCCTAGGGATGCTGTTTGCATTTCCAGGTCTCTAATGTACTAACAATATAAAATACCAGTGGTCTATTTTCTGCATTTCAAAAAAGGAACTGATACTCTGCAAAGGTTTTTTAAAGATATTGTTTCATAACTGAGGGAATTCCCTTTCCAGAAGATTTTTCATTTGTTTTGGCCTTTGGCATAAGTAATTGTCAGTTTCTTAAAAAATCAACAGAGAGGGGAGGGAATTTCAGGAGAAAAGAGTGAAGGGTTTGCAGGAACAATTATAAAGGACACATGGACAATAACAAGGGGGGTGGAAATGGGAGGGAGGTGGTGAGGGCTGGGGTGTTGGGCTGGGGTTGGGGGGAAGGCAGAAAACTGTACTTGAGCAACATTAAAAAAATCAACAGAGAAATAATGAACAGTACGGTTTCTGTGATTTTCTTGGGATTTGAGGAATCTCCCCTCCCTGGCTTCTGACTGGATGGTGTCTATACATTGGTGGTGTCTATGGTACTGGGAAGGATGACATCTACCTATGCATGCTATCTCATTTTTATATTTGCTATGATCTTGGGACACTCTCCTTCCCTCAGGTATGTTCAAAATTTCAGGGTTGTCTTCAGAGAGTGGGGATCAGTATGTGGAAAGTTCAGCATATGCCTTTCTTGAACTGACTTGCAGAAGAAAGATCATAAAATTTGGTTTCTAGTTCCAGCTCTGCTTGCCTTTTGCTGTGTGATTTTGGGCAAGTCACATCTCTTTTCTGGATGTCAGTTTCCTCCTCTGTGAAATGAAGACAGTAATCATCCTAATTCTAACCCAAGGGTATTTAGTGAAGATTAATGCAAATAATCACCAGAATGTTATTAAGGGAAAGGTTTGTAACTCTCAGAAAATGGTAACATTCTTTAGGGGACCCTGACTGGCAGCCGCTAGAGTGCTGCATCAACATGCTTATAGTGAGGCCAGTGCATACCACCATACTAGGCACTATGGGCTTCATGCCTAAGGGTCAATACTACTTTAGCTTGGGACTTCTGGCTAGTTGCTTAGTGCTTTGGAGCTCAGTTTTTCTGTCTGTCAAATGGGTATACAAACTAATAATATAATACAGGTCCACACTCTTTTATCTGAAATCACTGGAGCTAGATATGTTTTGGAGTTTAGAACTTTCAGATTTTAGAAAAGCAATATGGTACAGATATCATATGTTATATAACACTCCTTATGGGATCTGATACAGTATCTTGTAATCAAACACATTAATACTTCTAAATGGGATAAATCCATAGCCTTACTTCAATTTAGGCCCAATTTTGCCACCAAATGAGGTTGCTACAAAATTTCAATTTTTAGAATCTCTTGGATGTCAAAAAGGCAGATGGGGAATTGTGGACAGTGAAGGAAATTAATACAGTTCAGAGACTAGGGGAGCTGACCTCCAACACAGTTGAAAATCTGTCTATAACTTTTGGCTCCCCCAAAGCTCAACTACTAATAGCCTAGTGTTGACTGGAAGCCTTACCAATGGCATAGAGTTAATTAAAACATATTTTGTGTGTTGTATGTATTATATACTGTACTCCTATAACACAGTAAGTTAGAGAAAAGAAAATGTTAATGTTAAGAAAGGCATAAGGGACTTCTGGCCAAGATGGAGGCATAGGTGGATGCCCCGTACACAACCAAGATAGGAACAACAACAATTTAGAAGCAGAATAACATCCAGAACTGACAGAAAATTGATTTAAATGGAAGTCGGACAACCAAGAAGTTGAAATAGACCTGTTCATCCAGGCCGGTAGGAGGGGCGGAGTCCAACAGCTGGGCACGGGTCGCAGTGCAGAGAGCAGAGTTGGGACCTGGCGCATAAGGCATCCAAGGGTGCGTAAGGCATCTGGGGAGTGCAAGACCACAGCGGGTGGACCCTGAGTGCGCTTGCGGCAGCTGGCAGGCCCCGGCAGAGGGGTGGCACCTGGCAGACCCAGTGAGGTGGCGATTGTAAAGCAAGGCAGTGCACGCAACTCAGGATCCCAGCGCTGGGAAATAGAGCCTTGGGACACTGATCTCAGTCACCTGTGGAAGTTGAGGCACAGGGAGAGACACCCAGCCTCACAGGAGAGCTCCTTGGAGGGTCCCACAGCGTGCACAAGCCCACCCACATGGGAATTGGCACCAGAGGGGCCCAGTTTGCTTGGGGGAAGCAGCAGAAGGGACTGAGGTCCCACAGAGAACAGAGCAAACGCCATTATTCCCTCTCGACCCCACCCCCACATACAATGTCACAACACAGCGACGGGGTGCCCCGCCCTGGTGAACACCTAAGCCTCCGCCCCCTACTGTAATAGGCCTGACCAGACCCCCCCCCAAAAAAAAGAGAGAGAGAGAGATGGCTCAAACAGAACAAATCAAAGCCCCAGAACTCATCCTCTTAAGCAACCGAGAAATAGCCAACCTATCAGATGCACAGTTCAAAACACTGGTGATCAGGAAGCTCACAGAATTGGTTGATTTTGGTCACAAATTAGATGAACAAATGCAGGCTACGATAAAAGAAATGAAGGAAAATGCACAGGGAATCAATAGTGATGGGAAGGAAACTGGGATTCAAAACAATAGAATGGACCAGAAGGAAGAAAGAAATAACCAAATAGGAAAGAATGGAGAAATAAGAATTCAAAAAAATGAGGAGAACCTTAGGAACCTCCAGGACATCTTTAAATATTCCAACATCCGAATTATAGGGGTACCAGAAGGGGAAGAGGAAGAGCAAGATATTGAAAACTTATTTGAAAACATAATGAAGGAGAACTTCCCCATTCTGGCAAAGGAAATAGACTTCCAGGAAGTCCAGAAAGCTCAGAGAGTCCCAAAGAAGTTGGACACAAGTAGGAACACACCAAGGCAAATCGTAATTACATTAGCCAAGGTAAAAATGAAGGAGAGAATCCTAGAAGCAGCAAGAGATAAGGGGACAGTAACCTACAAAGGAGTTCCCATCAGACTGTCAGCTGATTTCTCAAAAGACACCTTGCAGGCAAGAAGGGGCTGGAAAGAAGTATTCCAAGTCATGAAAGACAAGGACCTACATCCAAGATTGCTCTATCCAGCAAAGCTTTCATTTAGAATGGAAGGGCAGATAAAGTGCTTCTCAGATAAGGTCAAGTTAAAGGAGTTCATCATCACCAAGCCCTTAATTTATGAAATGTTAAAGGGACTTATCTAAGAAAAAGAAGATAAAAAACATGTACAGTAAAATGACAACAAACTCACAATTATTAACAATCATACCTAAAACAAAACCAAAAGAAACGAAGCAAACAACTAGAACAGGAACAGAACCACAGAAATGGAGATCACATGGAGAGTTATCAACAGGGGAGTGGGAGGAGAAGAGGGGGGTAAAGATACAGAGAGTAAGTAGCATAGATGGTAGGTAGAAAATAGACAGGGGGAGGGCAAGAATAGTGTGGAAAATGTAGAAGCTAAAGAACTTATGACACATGAACTAAAGGGGGGGAATGTGAGTGGGAGGGGGTGGGCAGGGTGGAGGGGAGTGAAGGGGGAAATGGGACAACTGTAATAGCATAATTAATAAAATATTTTTTAAAAAAGAAAGGCATAAGGAAGAGAAAATACATTTATAGTATTTATGAAAGAATCATTGTATAAGTAGACTCACAGAGTTCAAACTTGTGTTGTTCAAGGGTCAAGTGTACTTATTTAGTGCTTGCCACATGCCACTTATGGTTCCAAGTAGTTTGTATATGTTAACATATTTAGTTGGACCAATAATTCCCTGAGGTAAGCATTACTATTGTCATTCTCACTTTGCAGATGAGGAAACTGAAGCTCAGAGAGATTAACTCACTTGCTCAGGGTCCCAAAACCAGTAAGGGGTAGAGCTGAGGTTCTGTGCTCTTAACCACATTCTTTACCTACTCCATGGGGTTAACATGAAGCTTAAGATGCTTATGGGGGCCAAGCAAGTCACTGTGAAAACAGTAACTGCTGAGTCAATGCCCTGTCTACAGGGAGCAACTTACTCAGCTCCAGCTGATTGTTGCCATGTCAGAATGAGGATCCAACCCTTTCTGTTTTTCCCAGAGGAGCCTGAAACCCAGCTTTTTATGTGAAACCTGACTTTTTAACGTTGGCAACTAATTAAAAATGTTACGAACATCATGTGGGTCAAATAAAATTCATTTGCAGTCTGAACCTAGCCCATGGTTGCCAGTTTGCAAGCCTTGTGATGAGGAAATTGATGCGAAAGTACTTTAGAAACTTCAAAACGTGTTCTAGAAACAGAGTCTTGTTTTAAGGTTAAGATTCTTTTCTTGACTATAGTCTAGTTTGTTTGAAAGCAGGTATTCCTGCTGTTAAAAAATCAGAATTTAAATAGAGACATCAGTGAGCTTGAATGCTTCATTAGTTTGGCAGGCTGAATAAATGAGAAGCCTAGGTATACTGGACGGACTAAGCCTCAGAATTCCTGCCACACCCAATGGCCTCATCTAAGGAGTTTCTATCCACAGACCCTAGCTGAGGGAAGTAGCAGTTACTTATGAATAGGTGGCTATATTTGGTACCATGTGACTCCATTTCCCTCTGGCAATAGCAGATCGAGCCAGGAGAAGGCAGCTGATCTAAGAGCAGTCACTCTGTAGGCTAGGCAAACAGCCTGTGAGGGAACTTGGAATGAGACCTTTGTGACTATATTGGAACCAATGAGAATCCATTGGTTGGAGAGTTTGAACACCAGATCTATAGAGAGCGAGCAGTTGGCAACAGGGACAGAAGCTGAACACAGAGAACACAAGCAGCAGGGCCCATTAATAAGCAGAACCGGGAGAGATTACTGAGCTTCACTTTACTGATTGCTGATTACTGATGCCAGACACTTTACACATGTTTTTTTCATGTAAAATATTCACAGAGCCCGTGACAAAGGTATTGCTTTTATTCCTGTTTTCTAGACAAGGAAACTGAGGTTAAAGTAACTTAAGAGCTGGGTTTAGAGCTCAGGCTTATTTTTTAAAAGATTTTATTTATTTATTTTTAGAGAGAGGGAGAAAGTGAGGGAGAGAAACATCATGTGTGATAGATAAATTGATCGGTTGCCTCTCGCACACCCTCAGCTGAAGACCTGGCCTGCAACCCAGGCATGTGCCCCAACTGGGAATAGAACTAACAACCTTTTGGTTCACAGGCTGGCACTCAATCTACTGAGCCACACCAGTCAGGAGCTCAGGCTTATTTGATATTAAAATCAGAAAATACAGAATCCCAAGCCAGTTCTTAAATTCTAGAGTGTTTCAGAATCTCTTGTGTAAAAATGAAGATTTCTTGGCCTCACTCCAGACCTACTGAGTCTGATTCTTTGAAAGTGAAGATCCCTCCCCTAGTCTTCATGTACATTTTGACAGTCTTTTCAGGGGACATCTGAAGCAGAGGTTCTCCAACCACACTTAAAGAAATGCAGTTTGAGAGACTATGGTAACTATGGTAAGCACTGCATTGCCTTGACCTTCAAAAACAAAGTCAATGTCAACAGATAAAGTCAAACTCCAATTTAAACTCTTTTGGAGATGGAGCTAGTTATGCAAATAAGAGGACATCATTTTATTCACTTTTCTATTGTTTTAGAGGATGTTCGTTGAAGCTTGAAGCAGTGAAACAAGGAAGAGCCTAGGACAGAAAAAAGCAATAGCAGAGAGTAGATGGGGAAATGAGACTAGGTTGTGCTGCTTTGGCTCACTCATTAAGTCAGAGAAAAGGTGACATTTTTCTGGCCAGGGAGTTAGCCAGGAACAAGCTGTTGATGTCTATTGTTCCCTAGTTATAGGTCTCCTGGGGTTCCTTAAAGTTTAGGAAATGCATGCCTATGGAGGAACAAGAGGGGAAGGGAGAGGTGTGGGTGTGCTCCTGGGAGGGAGAGTGTGTTGTCCACTTTTCTGATCCAGGAAGTGTACACCGACATCAGTTATCTGAGGAAAGAGGACAGGATGGAGATGGATGCTCAGCAATTTGTATAGAAGATCTGTATCCTATCTGTTCTACAGGATACAGAGCTCATATCTCATATATATTCACTATGCATTTTTCATGAAGAACACAGATTGTAGGAACTTAGTGCATTGGCAACAAAGAACAGGAGGGAAAATTACCAAATGCAGAGAGATAGATTGTAAAACATGGGGTTTTCAAATGCAAATGCACAACCTAGGTGATTGTAGAGGTTCTTCTTGGACCTAGAATAACTGAATAAGAATTTCATCTGTCACCTTATTTATGGCATTGCTAAAAATGTTGACCAGGACAGGACCAAGGCTGGCAGCTTCTTCCAGGTTGTTGTAGAACCCCACTCTTGCGATGGTATTGAGCCAGTTTCAAATTCATCTGCCTTTAGGAATTCTCCCAGGGAAGATAAGTAATAGTTGAAGATTGCTTGGAGAGCCTCAAGTCAGAAACTGGTTTGTGGTCCAAATGCTTGATAACACTAGGCACATATTCCTACAAGAGGGCTGTGTGGTCCAAAGGATGGTATTGGTCAAATGCTTTGGCCAAGTTTGGCCTCAACAGGACTTGAATTCACACTTGGCAAGTTTTATTTCTCTCATGCTCCTTCCCATGCACACTTTATCTTTGTTAACATCCTCACTTAGCATAAGGTCAAACTCTGTTTTTCTCTCTTCTGACCAGAAAGACTTCTTGTCTTACAGGTATATGGTCTTATCTGTGTTGATATTTTAACTGGGAGTGATTCTCTAAAGCAGGTCCTTGGACAAGTGCCCATCCTCCTGGAAAATTGCAGCAGCCTATGATGCAATGAGAAAGCCTGAGGACTACAGAGTCATTGTTTTGTAAAGTGAAATCCATTTCATCTAAAGGAGTGTCCTTTATTCTGAGATTATTTTGTGCTCTTTTGGTGTCTAAAGAATGCCCTTTCTTTTTATGAAATGAGAATTTGGGATTGTTTTTTCTTGTTTCTTAGTGCCTTTACTTGGAAAAATAAAAATCTAGCAACCCATTGTGAATCCCCTCATTTTTTAATTTGCAATAGCTGCCACTCTGGGCACCTGGTCTAATTTGAACAATTCTGCTAGTACTTTTAGGTAACTCATATCACCAGCTATGTCCTAAGTGTTTATAAATTACCTGCTTCATAACCTGTGGCAGAATCTCTTGGAGGATTGACATCAAGCTTACAGCTCTGGAGTTTACAATATATTGGTCTGTAGTTTCCTTACTTAATGAAATTGGGAGGCTGCCCATTTGCAGTCTTTCAGTATCCCTCCTGTTCTCTCTGATTCTGCAGATGCTTCATGACAGCACCTAAGACAAGGCAGTTCCATTTGCTCTTCTTACAATGTTCTTTTCCCTATAGAGTTGGACATGCATATACATGTTGTTTGGAGAATTTGCAGCACATCCAATGAAAGCATAATTCCCAACTAACAGTCAAATCCTTCTCTTTGGAGCTATTCAGAACACACCTACCCTCTCTTCCTTATGACAGCCCCTCAGAGACTTGACGACAATGTGTGACTCTCCCCTGAGTTAAGAGCACCAGCTGAGTCAGACAGACCCAAGTGACAAGCCCAGCTTCATTCCCTCTCAGCTGTGAGAGCCAGGGTAAGTTACTTGATTTTATTTTTTCCCAACTTTAGTTCTTCAGCTGATTTGTAGTATGGGGGTAAAAAATCCACTTCGTTGCCTTATTGTGCAATAAATAGTGGAATGTATGTAAAGTGATCAATACAGTGTCCTGGCAGAGTGAGCATTCAGTTAAGTGCTAGCTATTTTTCCCTCTATTATAGGAGCCTGGTAGGCATTTTAAGTGTCAAGGTTGTTGGGGAGCAAGGGAATGGGGACAGTTTCTCCATTCCTGATTGATCAGGACCCTAAACTCAGCCAGGTTTTTCTTTATCCTGAGGTTATCTATTTATAGTTATTTGGGTGTCTGTTTGTTAGGGCTATGGGAAAAGATATTATTGAGAATTTAGGGAAAGGTTATATTCAGGAGCTGGAAAGCTATTTGTTGACATATTGAACAATCTCTTGTTTATTCTTATTTTCCTGAGTAGCTAGCCATGCAATTCCTGAAACTTAATTACATTTTGTGGAGAGGCAGGGAGCATGACACCTCCTAGCTATATTGATAAAGAACAAACTGACAGGATCATTGGGGAGGAGGGAGGGGAATAACAGGGGAAAGAAAGGAAAGAGTCAAGTCAAGGAACATGTATAAAGAGCCCATGGGTAGAGACAACAGAGGGAGGATTGAGTGTGGAGGGGGGTTGGGCAGGGCAGGGGAGAGCGTTGTGGGGGTGGGGGGAATGAGGACACCTGTGATTGAACAACAATAAAAAAATAAAGAAAAAGTAAAATGGAAGCTTGTGACCCAAATGGGCTGAGCATGCACAGACTTTTTCAGTAGTCTCTCTAGAAGCAGGCTGATGATAAATGGTCACAATGGACCAGAAGTTGGAATCCTGTAGTGACCAGTGTCAGAGTAGTTTTCTAACTGTAACTCTTTGCACATAATGAGTTTTGTAAACAATTGCATGATATGAACTCTAAGTGCCATTAAAGCTAGGAAAAGTTTGGAAGGAGACACACTCAACTGTGAACAGAGGAATGGGACTTGAGGAGATGGAGGTTGGGGCAGGCTCAGGACTAGCTCTTTCTGTATGTAGGATTTCAAGTTTTTATTCTGAGAATACATTCCTAGATTACTTGTGTAAGTATTAAATGTAAATAAAAGTTAAAAAAACAAGAAATCATCTTTCAACATGAAAACAACAACAAAATAAAAAGCAAGACATTTGGAGACATTTTTTCAGAGGTCACCACTGACCAAGTATCTAAGTAGTGCAGTAAGTTTGTTGGGGAAGAAAGGTTGTGTGGATGGGGAGATATTGAAAATCCTTAGAGAGAAGTTGCAGTGAGAAGAAAGGAAAGGACTAGACACAGAATGCAAGGGAAACACTTTCCCTTTTCAAGAAGGAAAAAGTAACTTTTTCCTTTCTAATACACTAAGATGGGTCTATTATAGACAAATGTGCAAATATAGATAAGAAAAACAAAAACAAAATTTGTCTTTAATCCCACCACTTGTGTATCATTGCTAACAGTTTGGTATACAAAGGTCTATCCAGAAAATACCCCTCCATGTAGTGTGAAAAATAGAGACATTTACTAAAGAACATACATGATACAAGAAACATTGTACAAAGGACAATGGCACCTCAGTCCCCTTTAAAATAGGCACCTCGGGACCTCATACAGTTCTCCCAATTGCCATTGGCTGCCTGTAGTATTTTCCTGAATCTCATTGATAGTGTAAAATCTCTTCCCTTTCAAAGGTCATTTTAGTTTTTGGAAAACCCAGAAGTCAAAGGGCACCAAATCTGGGTTTAAGAGGGCTGAGTCACCTGGATGATTTGCTGTTTCACCAAAAGACTCTGCATGAGACGTGATGCATGAGCACGTGCGTTGTCATAAAGAAGCTGCCAATCACCAGGTTCCCAGAGCTGTGACCTTCTGAATCATCCAAATAATTTTGAGGAGGAAGGCGCAGGTTTAATGCAAAATTTGGTGCACATTTTTGTTGCTCTAGTTGCTCAGTCATTTTGAATGGGACAGCCATACAGTACACATGCTCAGTCAATGGTATCTACCATCCCACTGACTAGTACAGTGAAGGCGTCATTGTTCACACATGAACGTTCCAGTCCACTCTCCTTGGCTGCCAGGTTACATTAATGTTGTGCACACCATTCTCGTTATATTAACAATGGCTAGACTTTTTCTGGACAGACCTCATATATCTTTTCAGACTATACTTTTTGTATGCAAAAAGTATACATATTTACTTTATAAAAATCATATCATCATTTTCAATGGCTGCTGTAGATGCACCATGATTCATTTAGCATTAAGTGAATTGTGATCTAACATCTGTGTTTAAGTTGTTTCCAATTTTTTTATATTATCATAAACAATGGTGATTTCTAGTTGTGTGGCCTTGTGAAAACTAGTTAACTTCTCTGTGCCTTTCCTCATCTACCTACCTCATAGGGTTGTTGTGAGTAACAAAAAAGATTATATATGTAGCCCTGGCTGGTGTGGCTCAGTGGATTGAATGTGGGCCTGTGAACCAAAGGGTTGCCGGTTCAATTCCCAGTCAGGGCACATGGTTGGGTTGCAGGCTAGGTACCCAGTAGGGGGCACGTGAAAGGCAACCACACATTGATGTTTCTCTCCCTTTCTTTCTCCTTCCCAAACCCTCTCTCTAAAAATAAATAAATAAAATCTTTTTAAAAAGATTATATATATAAAATGCTTAACACAGTGATTGATACATTAAATGTTAGCTTTTATTATTAAGTATGATAATAATTGTTGTTGGGTTTCCTTTCACTAGTTTTTGGTTTATGGGAGAAGAGAGAGTGGTTTGAATTTTCTTTTTGAGTCATATGCCATAATGAGCTCTGGAATCGAAGAGAACTGTGTGTTTTTGGTCATGTCAATTCACCCCTCTGAGCTCAGGGTTTTTCTTTTTCTTTTTTTTTTTAATCTGTAAACTGAGAATTAAAAGGACCTAGATCACAGGGTAGCTGTTAGGATCAAATGAGAGAATGCTTGTAATGCCCTCAGCACAGTTCTTGGCATATGAGAAGAGTTCAATCAAAGTCAGTTATTACTAGTACTACTAATACTACTACAATGATTCAGCCATTGATTGGGTTGGGAGGTGGAAGGTGGCAGTGAGTGAAGGACTGGGAGTGTTTCTAACCTGTTGTCTCATTACAAAGATTGGAAATGATTTTGGAATCAGATGGATTCATACTCAAATCTGGGCGTTGCCATCTCCTAGCTCTTTGACCTTGGTCATAACTTCTCCAAGCTCATTTCCCCATTTGCTTACCTTGCAGGTGTTGCCATGAGGCCCAAATCATATAATGTAAGCATAGTGATTTGCTGAGTGCTCAGGTTGCTCATTATGCATGTGGGAAAATTTATAATGACAGAATGCCTTCCTACCAAACCCTAGACTCTGAGTCCCTATAATTCAGCTACTTGAACTTCACCTTAAAGACCTTGACCAACTCTGCTCCATTCTGGGGGTTTAAGGGGTACTGATTCAGAAGGTTACAGGGCTCCAGTAAATCTTTCTGCTAGTTCTACTCCGACCTTGTGCCCCACTTCTAGAAAGTAGGCTATGTAGCTCTGAGTCTGTGAGCAAGCTCTCACCTGGTACGCTCAAAACTGGCATGCTTTTCTTGTCAGCTGTCTTAAGGCCCTGGAGCCTCACTGTCAAATCCTAGCTTTGTGGCAGGGACACTGGTTGCCAGATTTCCCTCCAGGTCTCTAATTGTGGGGAAAATTGCCTTTGTTATCGCCATTGGAGGGCTCTATCAAACCCCTATGGCCTATCCTCACAAATCCTGATTTTCCTGCCCTTGAACTTTTTGAACTCTGACATTGCTCCACTCAGCCTCAATCCCCAGTTCTGTTACTTCTAACCCCTATCTGTGCCTGGCTCCCAGGACTTCCACAGACTCCCTCACACAGAAGATATATTTCACTTCTTGAGCCAGGACTGTCTCAGTCTCATCTTTTTTATTTTGTTTGGGGCAGGCAGAGGTGGGCATAGTGTGCTGCTGCAACAATTGGGGGTGAGAGGAAATAGGGTGGAGTTGCATAGGCCAAATACTAAAGTGGAGCCTCTGGAGGGCTGTCAAGTGAAAGGCAGCCAGAGGCAAATGTCAGAGCCTATATAGAGGCAGGAATCTGGGACCAGAGAGACAGAGCAAGCACTAGCAAGTCAGGAGCAGTGGGGTGGGTGGGCAGGCTTGCTGGCAGACAGGAGGGGGGTGTGGCAGGGGATAACTAAGGGAGATTGCAGAGAACAGCTGCTGGTATTGGGTCTTACTTTAATGAACTGGCTAGGCATGGGGCATAAGAGAATTGTCCAGACCCAAAGAGCTAGGGCCACAAAGGACATGATCTCCCTCTTCTCTTTATCTGGCAAGGTAAGCTATTTCCAAGTTTTGTCTGGTGGGAACCTATGATATGTTCAGAGATTTTTCTGAAGATTGGAGGTGGATGTCTATGGTTGCTCTTTACACTTATCTTTTCCATTGCACCAATTAGTAGAGTAACTAAGGTGGCAGCAGAAATCTGGTATTTCTTCTACTATACTCCATCGCAGGCTTGCCCAAGGCTGGAGATAGAGGGAGGGGTCTTGGCAATGTGACTAAATAAGAGGGAAAGAGAGCAGATTACGTGGAGCTTTATAGCACAGTGGGGAAGAGTAGGGGGCTCGAGTTGGATTGACCTGGGAATTTATGTGACTGCAGGTAAATTAAGTTTCTTTGAGCCTTAGTTTTCTCTTTTGTAAGGTGAAGCTAGAGTACTACCCAATCTCTTAGTGTTGCTGTGGACACCAAATAAGATGATGTATTTAAAGTGTTTTAGTGGAGTGCTTACCAGCCAGCACATGCTCAAGAAATACTTGCTGTTAGAGAATCTGTTGCTAGCATTATTGTTATGGGTGCACAATGCCATGCAATTGATGACTTACGTGATATTGTCCCAAATGAGCAAGTGTTCCATTTTTGGCACAAGCAGGCTGTGAGAGGATGTGTAAACATTTTATACTGTGTGTGTTGGTGTCCAAGTTATGTGCCAGGGAGCCGCTCCTGGGGCTGCTTATGGGGCTGGGTCATAGGGATGAAGCGCTGTGATTGCTGACCCGCATATCATCAGAGAAACTTGAAATTTGTTCATGCTCTAGACTGGGCTTCAGGTGAGCTATACTCTAGGATGTAAGAAAGATAACTGTTGATAACTGAATTCAGTCTTACAGATGCTAAAAGCTAGGCAGCCCTAAAGAAGGGCAATAGTCAAATACATACAGTTTTTACTGTTGCAGTGACCCTATTTAGCTCCAAATATGCTAAAATTGGAATAATAATACTATCTATTATGCAAGATATTATAAGATTCAAATGGAATATTGCAAGTACCTGTACATTATAGACAGTTTAAAGTTGCATACAGTTGCCTACAGTTGTCAACAGTTTAGTTCCCAGAACACACTAAGTAAGCAGTAAAGTGGTAGTAGTAGTGGTTGTTGTTCTTGCTATTAGTAATAATGATGATAATAAGCAGGCTTTTCAGTTCATGCAATGCTTCTCCCAGTTATTGAATCATATAAATATCTTTCTTTTTCTGAGAAAGACATTCAGGGACATTAGAGTGGTGAAGTGGGGACTAAACTACTGGCAGAACTCAATGAGCTCCAGGAACTAATGATTTTCCTGGAGCAAAGGGTTATCTCATCTAAGTCTGCCAGTAACCTGGTTGGCTTGTGAATGATCTGCTAGGATAGAACATAACCCAGGAACGTGCACTTCTCACAATTGTCCAGAAGGTGGTGCTGCTGCTTCATTCATTTGATCCAGGACTGCTTTATGCGCCTGGCGCTGAGGTTGATGGCATTTTTAGTATTTATAAACTGAGAGGGTGTACTGTGTGACTAAGTGGTTTGGTTTGAAAAGAATAGTGGTGGAGGGGATATTTGCTACAGCTTTGAATTTGTTCATTGTTGCACAGCTTCTTTAACCTGATAGGCCCATTTCTTATGCTACATAGCTGGCAACACTTACAAAAGGCCTCTATCATTAGTTATTTGTTTCTTAATCTTCTTGACATTGTTTTTTGACTGCTAAACTTTTTTTTTTTTACAGATTTTCTTACTACTTGGGCTTGAGCAGGACCCCCGATATCATCATTTTGGAAACTTCCTCCTTTGGCCATGGCAGATATGTCAATACCCTTACATTCGTCACGATTCAACAATATGCTGAGGGTAGAAAATGATCTCCCAAACAGAGAGACGACCTTCTCTGGACCAACGATAGAGACCACAGAAGAGGTCCAAATTCTGCAATCTCATGTACAGCCTACAGTCTCAACTTCAGCGTCAGACCCTGGAGAGATGTCTACACAGCTGATGACATCACCAGACTTTGACACCATGTACACATCTCTAATGGGAGTACCAAACTCTGGAGAACTGTCTTCACTGCTAATGCCAGCCTCAGACTCTGGGGTACTGTCCCCATTGCTAATGCCAGCTTCAGATTCAGAGGCACTGTCTCCATTGCTAATGCCAACCTCAGACTCTGGGCCACTGTCTCCATTGCTAATGCCAGCTTCTGATTCTGAAACATTGTCTCCATTGCTATCCACTTCAGATTATGGTCTAATGTCTCCAGGGCTGATGACAATTCCTGATTTTGGAGCAATGTCCACAACACTAATGGAAGCACCAGATTCTGCGGAGATATCACCACTGGCAATGCCAACTCCATCCTCTGGGGTGATGTCTACATCTATAATGAGCACACAATCCTCTGAAGAGTTATCCACACCATTGATATTAGCCTCAGATCCTGGAGAGATGTCCCCACTCCTAATGCCAGATAGGCTCACCCCAGACCCTGGAGTGATGCCCACACAACCAATGTCAGCTGCAGGCTCTGAAGCAATGTCACCACTGCAAATTACAGATGAAGACACTGAAGCAATGTCCAAAGTACTAATGACTGCCCTGGCCTCTGGAGAGATATCTTCACTGATAATGCCAGGCACAGACTCTGAAGATATATCTTCATTGATAATGTCAGCCCTAGCTTCTGGAGCAACATCAACCCATCCAACAAGCACCCAAGACTCTGGGGAAATGTCCACCCAGCTAATGTCAGGCCCAGACTCCAGAGTAGTGTCTCCACTGTTAATGTCAACTCCAGGCCCTGGAGAAATGTCTGCACTGCTCCTGTCAGGTTCAGATGCTGGAGAAATGCCCACATTGCCAAAACCAGTCCCAGATGCTGAAGCAATGTCTCCACTGTTAACGACAGCAGTGATGTCTGAAGTAATGCCCACCCAGCTGATGCCACCTGAAAGCTCTGGAGTAATGTCCTCACAGTTAACACAAGATCTACACTCCCAAAGCATGTCCGCACCACAAATGAGAGCCCCAGCCTCTGGCAATATGTCTACATTGCTAAAGGCAGTCTCAGACTCTGGAGCACTGTCCACCCCATTGGTTACAGTCACAACCTCTGGAACAATGTCCATGGAGCAAATGTCAACCACAGCCTCTAAAGTGATGTCCACACAGGTAACAATGGTCAGAACTTCTGGAGCAACATCCACAGGCTTTATGAAAGCCACAAACAATAGGGCAATATCCACACTGCCAATAAGAACTCCAACTTTTGGAATGATGTCCACACCACTAAGAAGAGCTCCAGATTCTGCATCAATGTCCACACAGCCAGTTATCGACCCAGCCTCTGAAACAGTGCCCATGCTACCACTGAGAGTCCCAGCCTCTGGGTCAATGTCCACACTACAAATGAGAGCACCTGTTTCTGGAGCAATGCCCATATCACAAAGGAGGGCCACAGTCTCAGGAGTAACAGCTGTACCACAAATGAGAACCCAAGCCCCTGGAGCAATGTCCACCCTGTTAACTGTAGACCCAGCCTCAGGAGTGATGTCCATGCCACAAACGAGAACTGCAGCCTTGGGAGCATTGCCCAAGCCACTAATGACATCCAAAGCCTCAGAAGCAATATTCATGCAGCAAATGACAACCACAGCTTCTGAAGACATATCCACAATACTAATGAGTGACACAACTTCTGGAACCATGTCCGTGCCACAGATGACAGACACTGCCTCTGCAGAAATGTCCACACTACTAATAAGAGCCCATGCCACACCACAAATGACAACTGCAGCCTCTGGAACTATGTCCACACCTCTAATGAGAGCCCTAGGCCCTGGAGCAATACCCACAGAACTAACGAGAACCACAACCTCTACAAAGTTGCCCAGGCAGCCAATGAGCACCCAAGATTCAGGAGGGATGTCCAGATCACTTCTGAGATCTATAACTTCTGAAGGGATGTCCTCACTGCAGATGCAAACCCCAGCCTTGGAAATGATATCCACACCAAAATCGAGAGCCCCAGCCTCTGGGGAGATGTCCACACCACTGATGAGAACCTCAGACCCTGGAGAGATGTCTGCACTGCTCATAAGAGATTCATCATCTGGACCCACAGCTTATGGAGTGATTTCTACTCCACAAGTGATAGCCACAGCCTCTGGACAGGTGTCCATACCACAAATGGGGTCTCCAGTCCCTGGTGACATGTCCACATGGCTCATGACATCCACAGCCTCCGGAGTAATGTCCATACCTCAAATGACATCCATGGCTTCTGGAGAGGTGTCCAGGCCACTGTTGAGAGCTCCAACCTCTGGGGCAATGTCTACACCACAGATGATGCCCACAGCTCCTGGGGAAATGCACACACTATCAAAGCAAGCCTCAGCCTCTGGAATGATGTCCCCACCACTATTAAGGGCCCCAGTCTCTGGAATTATGTCCACACCACTAAGGTCTCCTTCAGCTTCTGAAGATGTGTCCACAGAGTTAATGAGAGCTTCAGTCTCTGGAAAGATGTCCACTGCACAAACAGCCATGGCCTCTGGAGGGAAGCCCAAGCCATTCATGAAAGCCACAGCCTCTGGAACAATGCCTATGCCATTGTTATCAGCCATGGCTTCTGGAGAGATGTCGATGCCACTAATGGAAAGCAAGGCCTCTGGAGCAATGTCCACACCACAAGCAAGAGTCACAAGTTCTGGATCTATGTCCTTGCCAGAAACAACATACTCAGCTTCCAGAGGGATACTTCCACCACCAATGAGAACCTCAGCTTCTGGAATGATGTCCACACCATTTTTGAGAGCCACATCCTCTGGAGGAATATCCACACCACTAATGAGAGCACCAGTCCTGGGAACCATGTCCATACCGCAAATGACAACCACAGCCTCTGTGGAAAGCAAAGCCACAGACTCTGGAGAAACATCTGCCTCTCACAATAACATCACGGCCTATGGATCACAGTCCACACTAAGCACGACTGCCACAATCCCTGAAACAATGAACCCACCACTAAAGGAAGTTCAATCCTTTGGCATGCTGACCCCAGGACTTTGTTACCTCTTAGAAGAGCAGGAAGCAGCCCGGGGTTCATGCTCTGAGGAGGAGGAGATGGAGATTGATGAGGAGAAGCAAATGAAGGGATTTTTGGATGATTCAGAGAAAATGGCATTTCTAGTGTCCCTTCATCTAGGGGCAGCAGAAAGGTGGTCTATCTTGCAGATGGAGGTAGGAAACCCCCTCTCAGATGAAAATAAATCTTTCTTAAAAAGATCACAGGGTGTATATAATTCCCTCTCTGAGATAGACATCCTCAGTGCTGTTCTTTGCCACCCCAAGCAGGGCCAGAAGTCAGTCAGGCAGTATGCCACTGACTTCCTGCTGCTCGCCCAACATTTGTCTTGGTCTGATGCCATTTTACGGACCAGGTTTCTGGAAGGACTCTCGGAAGCTGTTACCACCAAAATGGGACAGATCTTCCTCAAGGTGGCTGGCAGCTTAAAGGAGCTGATAGACAGGTCTCTCTACATTGAGTGCCAGCTGGCTGAAGAGAAGAATTCCCCGGGCAGCTCAAGCCAGATTCTGCAGTCAGCCTGTAAGCGGAATAATGAGGAGGCAATGAAGAATGAACTGAATGCTGATCAGCAGCCTGAGGAGGTAATAGTGCAAAAATACACTCAAGGTTCTGAGCAGAAAATTGAGGAGGAGATGATGAAGGATACATTCTTCTTTGAGTAGAATAAGAAAGAGGCAAGGGGGAGGAATTGAGCTCCTAAACCATTACCCTCAACCTGGGGTTTCATCAGCAGGCCTGGCTATTGCAGTTGCAAAGCCCTTCCCCAGTTATTGAAGGCCTAGGATGGTTAAAGGACTAAGTAAGTCTTCTGATTAGGGGGAGCTAGCTGGGCTCAGTCCCAACCCTCTACTTATTCCAAGTCCAATTTTAAGGGAGGGGACTCCTTTAGAGGACTAGGTCTTGCCTGTAGCCAAATATGTTATGGACTCAGGTCGCTAGAGAATTTGGCTACCTTAGTTTTCTGTCACACTGTTTAGAAGTAAGGTGCATTAGCCAAGTTTCTTCATCTGCTAGGTTACTGAAATTATCCAAGTAGAATACCCCTTTGTCCCAGTAAGCATGACTCTTACCTTGGCTGTGTTTTTGTTTTTCTCACTCTCAGCACCAGCATGTTCCCAAACGCTGTTACTACCTGAAAGAGCACAGAGACCCCCAAGAAGGTCTACACAACCACCTTCGACAGAGCGCAGGTCATCAGAAGGCTCCCACCAACAAGTAATGTTCCCTGGACTCTTCTGTGATATCTGACTCAGCTGCTATCTTGAGGACTGTTTCCTGAGCCCATTCCGTTCAATTACATAAGCCTTGTGGCCTTTCCCCCTTTAACGCCCCCTCCATGCACATCCTGCTCTATCTTCCACTTGGGTGGCATGACCTTCTCTTTCACCCCATATGCCTGTGATTTGCTCTGACAATCAGAGTGTGGACTTCAAGAGTTCCTATCACCATCAAAGCCAGTTTTAATTCTTGGCCTAGGGAGATATCTAGGCAGGAGAAATGATGTCCTACCTCAAAAACACCTTAGAGTATCTTGCCACATGTCATCAGGTAAACTTGAGGACTCCCTGGTACTCATTTCTCCTGGCAAGGGAGCCTGTAAGGAGGGTGATGGCCACTCCTACACACTTTTCACCCAGTAGACTTGCCATTACATGCCCCAACTCATAACATGTAACAGGTCTCTAGAGCACTTGCCCTGTTTACAGTCTCCATCCCGAACTGTTCGTTTTAACCCATAATAATGATTGTAGTAATGGCTACTGTTTATTGACTATGTACTCTGTGATAGATACTGGGCTAAACTGTTGAAAAGCACTGTCTTACTAAATTCTTACAATAACCAAAGCTGTTATTGTGTTGTCAGCTTCTAATCTGTTTTGAATAGCTCTTGTCCTTTAGTGTCAAGTCTCTAGCACTGACTTCTGGGTGACCCCCTCAGCTGTTATTTAGCTTCACTCCCCTCAGCTATTGTGCTTTATGTCCAGCACTCTTGATAAGAGTTTTGGTCTTTAAACAGGCATAGATAGAACATAATGTGAGCAGTGTTTGTCTTCAGGTGGTGGGATTGTGGTGTTCTTATTTCTTCTTCCTGCTTCTCTGTACTTTCCAGATTCTCTACAGTAAGCATGCATTACATTTGTAATCATAAAGGTAAATAAACTTTATTTATGAAAAAGAGAATTAACTATTGCTAATAGAATTTGATTTATTTAGTCCTTCATTCAATCAACATTTACTATCTAACATGTACCAGCCACTGTTTTGGGGACAGATAAGAACATTCATTGAATGAAAACTTAATTCCAGTGGAGGGAGGACATACACATTAAGCAAGAAAACATACAGGTAACATAGGTTGAAATTGTCTTAAAGACTACAAAGACAAAAAACAAGGATAATGGGGAATGTGATACTAATAGGGCCAATGTATTTATTCAATCATAGTCCATGTAATTGGGTTACTCAAAGATCTTTTAAAAACAGTAAGTGACATGATTAGAAACATGTTCTACAATGCTAACTTTGCAATAGTTAGGAGGATGGGGGAAGGGGTCAGAGAGCAGTGATGAGCTCCCTACTGTAACAGTATAGGTAACTGACTCACCAGATGATTCAGTCTAGGGCTATAGCAGCAGGGATGGGAAGAGAGGGACAGGGGCCAAACCTCCTTTCAGGACTTAAGTCTGCTTCTCCATTGCCCTAAATGTTGGGTGTGATTCCAGGAAGAGGAAAATGATTATCCAGGAAAACAAACAAAGATTGTCAAGCTGGCAGTCCAGTGGTAATATAGATAAGAAACTGGCTCTGCAGGCTTCCAGCAGATGCATCAATCACCAGTGCTGTTGCATTGGAAAGAGAGGATGGAAAAAGTTGGGAAACCCAAATTCAGGCAGGAATGCTTTGGGACTCCAGGAACCCTTTTGGCTCACTTCTGGCCCAATCCAGGGCCTAGTGAACTTTGGATCTCTCTGTTCAGCCAGGATTGCTCTTAGCTAGGGAAAGCACGGTTGACCCTACTCTCCACTGAAAAAGATATTTGATGAAATAGAATCAAAATTTGTGTCTGGAAAATGTGTTTGGGGAGGAAATTGTCTTTAAAAATAAAACTGGCCCTGGCTGGTGTGGCTGAGTGGTTGAGTGCCAGCCTGCATATCAAACGGTTGCCCATTCTATTCCCAGTCTAGGGCACAAGCCTGGGTTTCAGGCCAGGTCCCCCAGTGGGGGGTGCATGAGAGGCAACCACACATTGATATTTCTCTCCCCCTCTTTCACCCTCCTTCCACTCTCTAAAAAATAAATAAATAACATCTTAAAAAATATAACATTATTTATGGCCATGATAATGGAGAAAAATAACATTCTTTTCTTTGTTTATTTTCTCCCTAGTGTTCTTTCCTTTGTTTTTGCCTCTCCACTCCCTAAAGCTAAGTCACTAGAGATAAATGGAACAAATGAAGCTCACTTATTCCTTGCTGGAGCTCACTCCATGCTCCTCTACCCTCCCAAAATTTTATATTTAGAAATATTTCTAGAGCCACTCAACATCTACATGCAGCTGAGCAACCATGTGCCTGAGTACTTGAGACTATTTTGCTTGTGGTACAATTGTGTTTCAAGTTTCTTCAAGCCTCACTGGCCCATGGGTAAAAATAAAGTTCCATAAGCAGTGAAAATTCAGAAGTCACTGACCCCTGTCCTCACGTGTGTATTACAAACTTTCAACACCTTGAAGGTTTCCTCTGATTATTTGTGGAAGTCCCCAGCAGTTTCCCTTACTGTGAGATAATTCTTGTGTTTTCTTCCTATCCTGCCTTGTGGCAAAAATGAGATCAGTTCATCCACCCTACCCCAGCTGCTGGTGAGTGCCTCTGGCTGTGGGAACCCAAAGGTCACCACTGGGGTGGGCTTTGTGGATTCTGAAAATCCACAAGTGGCCTGAATGGTGCTGCCCTCACTTTAGGCAGCTTTGGCTAAGGCCACTAATGGGGTCATAAGGGGGATGGAGGGGTGGGTGAGGGGTTTAGGGGATAGAATTGGAGATTGGGGGTAGTAATTCTTCTCCTCATTCTGTGCCAGTTTTTCATCTATACATTGAAACAACATTGCTTCTATCCTATATCTCACTGAGGCCTGTGTGAAAAGAGAAGTATCAGCTTCTTCCTGCAGCAATCTCTCCTCTGCTGCCCCTACTCCCTTTGTCCCAATTCAGACTTTCACACTTGGTTCCTGTGCCTAGAGAATAAAAACCATCAAGTCCTCTGTTCAGATCCAACCTTTAGCTCTGATTTCCAAAATTTCCAGCTGGTCTCTATCCCTGCCCCTAAAGCACTATAAGCCCACAGATGTCTTCAAAACCACTGTCATCCTTGTTGAATAGATGCTAGAAACTCTCTCCACACACCCAGTTCTTGGGGCCCAGGTAGAAAGCAAGTATCACCCTTTTCTGTTCATCCATACTTCTACCATCATTTCACCCACCACCTGGTCTCTGTCTCTGCCCTTCAGGGGCCAATAATATATGAAACCTTACCTTAATAGTTCTATCATTTGATTTGAAAAATAAAATTTGTCTTAAAGACTATTTTCTCAAATGCAAGTACACTTGGGCTGCCACTGAATGATCAGTGCCTCAGAGAGTTTCCAGACATTTCTGAGTCTCACTTTTGGCTCAGCTAAGATGCCAGTACACTAGATTATTTTTGTCAGATCAAGTACAGGAATTCCTCCCCTCATTTTTCCCAATAAGCTTCAAACTTCGAGGCACTATCAACCTCATTCTCCAAACAGAATATTACAGATAAAATAAGTTTCCCTACCTCAGAGTATAGAGAGATTTTTACATATGGATCATGTATTTCTTTCCTTTTCACCTGGCCTGAAAACAGCTTCTTGAAGAGTTGTGGGGCAGGGATGCAGGCTGCTTGATCCCTTGTGATCTAACATAGGAGTTATAGGAGAATAGATGGTATAGGAGTTTCAAATGACTATTGGAGGAGGAGGCCTGACTTTGAGCATCTTTGTCTCTCTAACAAGCTGGGTAGTTCTAAACATGCCAGTTTACCTTTCAAGGCCTAAGTTTCTTGTTCTCCAAGATGGGGTTAATCATCACTATCCTGCCAACCTCGCAGCTTTAGGGGATAAAGGTTGTAAAAGTGTTTTTGAAAAACCAAGTGCAAAATGTGCAAATGTTAAGATCTTGTTATTATATGTAAACCTAAGCTTAGCCCCGAAGAGCTTGGGAAGTGTGTGGGATAGGGCTAGTTGGGACATATTCAGCATCCAATCTCTTCAGGGGTTCTATTTAAATTATGGGGGAGGATCTAAAAGTAAAGCCTTGACCAAAGACTGGCAAAAGCCACAGTTTAATATTAGCACCTGTGAAGAACTTACCTGTGCCCCAGATATGGACTAACTGCTTTATCTGGATTATCCTATGTAATCTTCCAAACAGCATGAGAGGTGGGTGTTATCATTAATCTTATTTTATAGACCAGAAATCTGTGGTGCAGATAAGTTAAGTAACTGACCCAAGGCTACAGATCTAAAAAGTAGCAGAGCTGGTATTCGAACATGTGTAGTCTGACCCTAGAGCTCTCCTACCCTTACCCTATACCACCGCTCTACCATTTATACATGGTTTCATTATTCAGAGTCAGATGGCCACTGTGAAGTCTTACCATTATCCTCTAAACAAATTTGCATGGAATATCAGCCAACATTTGAAGGTAACCAAGTTTGAAACTTGAACAAAATAGCCCTGCTTCCCCCTTCCCCATCTTAGATACAGATGTGAATCTTTCTAAGGGTATTTGGGAAAATTTTTTTAACATTCAAAGAAAAAAATCAATCATTGTGGGGTGCTACTGAGCTCAAGACATTCTGTCCAGGGGATAGCTGTAACCCCAGATTGGAGCAACCTCTATTCTGAGCTGTGGCTTGAGAAAGAAACTGAGATTCTCCCCTGGCATCTTCCCAATGAGAAAAAATACACATTGCTCCCAGGCATATGTGGAAGGGTACAGAACTTTGAAAGAGGAAGGGATTATTTTTGTTGTTACACCAGGAACTGGCTTTGCTTTTTCAGCACTTCTTGCCCCTCCCTTTGTCACTTTTTTGAAGGTGCTTATTTTTTATTATATTTTATTGTTTATGCTATTGCAGTTGTCACAAATTCCCCCCCGCTTTGTCTCCCTTAAACCAGCCCTTTCACTCCCTCAGGCAATCACCATACCATTGTCCATGTTCTTAGATACTGCACATATACTTTGGCTACTCAATTCCCTATGGTGAACTTTACATCCCATTACTATCCTGCAACTACCAATTTGTAGTCTTAATATTTTCACCATTTTCACCCATCCTATTGACACCCTCATATCTGGCAACTATCAAAATGTTCCCAGTATCTATGAGTCTGTTTCTGCTCTGCTTGTTTGTTTGTTTTGTTTTTTCACATTAAATTGTTGATAGATACATATTTATTGCCATTTTATTGTTCATAGTTTTGATCTTTTTCTAGAAGACCCTCTAAAGTTTTATAAAAACTGGTTTGGTGACAATGATGAACTCCTTTAGCTTCTTCTTGTCTGGGGAGCTTTTTATCTGTCCTTTCATTCTAAATGATAGCTTTGCTGGGTAGAGCAATCTTGGCTGTAGATCCTTGCTTTTCATCACTTTGAATATCTCTTGCCAATCCCTTCTAGCCTGTAAAGTTTATTTGGAGAAATCAGCTGATAGTCTTATGGGAACTCCTTTGTAGGTAACTCTCTGCTTTTCTTTTGCTGCTTTTAAGATTCTCTCTTTATCTTTAACATTGGGAATTTTAGTTAAGATGTGTCTTGGTGTGGTCCTCTTTGTGTCCATCTTGTTTGGGACTCACTGTGCTTCTGGGACTTGTATGTCTATTTCCTTCACCAGATTAGGGAAGTTTTCTTTCATTTTTTTTTTTCAAATAGGTTTCCAAATTCTTGCTCTTTCTCCTCTTCTTCCAGCACCCCTATGGTACTAATGTTGGAACACTTGAAGTTGCCCCAGAAGCTCCTTACACTATTCTCATTTTGGGGGTTCTTTTTCCTTCTTGCGGTTCTGATTGGTTGTTTTTTGCTTCCTTACATTCCAAATCATTGATTTTATTCTCATGTGCCCCCTACTGGACTCCTGGCATGTGCCATAGCATGTGCCCCAGACTGGTAACTGAACCAGCAACCCTTTGGTTTTCAGGCCTGCACTCAATACATTGAATCACACAAGGCAAGGCTAATATAACTTTTAAAAATTATTATTTTTTGTCAGAATTTTATTGAGATATAATTCACATATCATATGATCTACACTTTTCAACTGTACAATTCAATCTTTTTGGTATATTCACATACTTGTACAACCATCACTACAATGTAATTTCAGAACTTCCTCATGACCTCAAAAAGAAACCTGTACCCATTAAACAGTCATTCCACATTCCACATTCACTGCACCCTCCAGCACCCAGGAAACTGCTAATGTACATTCTGTCTCTATGGGATTGTGTATTCTGGATTTTTCATGCAAGTGGAATCACATGTTTTATAAGGCTTTTTGTGTTTGGCTTCTTCCACCTAGTATAATGTTCATACATTCATCATCTTACAGACACTTTGGTTGCTTCCACATTTTGGCTGTTTTGAACACTGCTGCTATGAACATTCTGGTATGAGTTTCAGTGTGAACATATATTTTCATTTCCATTGGGTGTATACCTAAGAGTAAAATTGCTTGAACATATGATAAGTCTATGTCTAAATATTTGAGGAACTACCAAACTGTTTTTCAAAGTGGCTGCACCATTTTACATTCCTATCAGGAGTGTACAAGGGATCCCAGTCCTCCACATCCTCATCAAAATTTGTTATTACCTGTTTTTTATTTTATTTATTTATTTTTTAATACGTTTTATTGCTTATGCTATTACAGTTGTCCCATTTCCCCCCTTCACTCCCCTCCACTTCGCACACCCTCCCCCACTCACATTCTCCCCTTTAGTTCATGTCCATGTGTCATAAGTTCTTTAGCTTCTACATTTCCCATGCTATTCTTGCCCTCCCCCTGTCTATTTTCTACTTACCATCTATGCTACTTATTCTCTGTATCTTTTCCCCCTCTCTCTCTCCTTCCTCTCCCCTGTTGCTAACCCTCCATGTGATCTCCATTTCTGTGGTTCTGTTCCTGTTCTAGTTGATTGCTTAGTTTGTTTTTGTTTTACTTGTGGTTGTTAATAATTGTGAGTTTGCTGTCATTTTACTATAGATTTTTTTACCTTATTTTTCTTAGATTAAGTCCCTTTAACATTTCATAAAATAAGGGCTTGGTGAGGATGAACTCCTTTAACTTGACCTTATCTGAGAAGCACTTTATCTGCCCTTCCATTCTAAATGAAAGCTTTGCTGCATAGAGCAATCTTGGATGTAGGTCCTTGTCTTTCATGACTTGGAATGATTCTTTCCAGCCCCTTCTTGCCTATAAGGTCTTTTTTGAGAAATCAGCTAACAGTCTGATAGGAACTCCTTTGTAGGTTACTGTCCCCTTATCTCTTGATGCTTCTAGAATTCTCTCCTTCATTTTTACCTTGGCTAATGTAATTATGGTGTGCCTTGGTGTGTTCCTCCTTGTGTCCAGCTTCTTTGGGACTGACTCTCTGAGCTTCCTGGACTTCCTGGAAGTCTATTTCCTTTGCCAGATTGGGGAAGTTCTCCTTTATTATTTGTTCAAATAACTTTTCCACTTGTTGCTCTTCCTTCTCCCCTTCTGGTACCTGTATAATTTGGATGTTGGAACATTTAAAGTTGTCTTGGAGGTTCCTAAGCCTCTCCTCATTTTTTTTTGCATTCTTGTTTCTCCATTCTTTTCTGTTTGATTGTTTCTTTCTTCCTTCTGGTCCATTCTATTGATTTGAATCCCAGTTTCCTTTCCATCACTATTGGTTCCCTGTGCATTTTCCTTCATTTCTCTTATCATAGCCTTCATGTTTTCATCTGATTTGCAACCAAATTCAACCAATTTTGTGAGCATCCTGATCACCAGTGCTTTGAACTGTGCATCTGATAGGTTGGCTATCTCTTTGTTGCTTAAAATGATGGGTTCTGAGGCTTTGATTTGTTCTCCTGTTTGAGCCAGTCTCTGTTTTTTTTTTTTTTGGTCTGGTTGCACCTGTTACAGTAGGGGGTGGAGCCTTAGGTGTTCACCAGGGCGGGGCACCCCAGTCACTGGGTTGTGACGTTGTATGTGGGGGCGGGGTAGAGGGAACAATGGCGGTTTCTCAGTTCTCCTTGGGACTCATTCCCTTCTGCTGCTTCCCCCAAGCAAACTGGGCCCCTCTGGTGCAATCCCCATGTGGGTGGGTTTGTGCGTGCCATGGGACTCTCCAAGGACCTCTCCTGTGAGGCTGAGTGTTTCTCTGTGTGCCTCAACTCCCACAGGTGTCCTCGATCAGTGTCCTGAAGCTCTATTTCCCAGCGCTGGGATCCTGGGTTGTGCACACTGCCTTGCTTTACAATCACCGCCTCTCTGGGTCTGCCAGTTGCCACTCCTCTGCCTGGGTCTGCCAGCTGCCACATGTGCACTCAGGGTCCACCCGCTGTGGTCTTGTATGCCCCAAATGCCTTACGTGCGCTTGGACGCCCTATGCACCCGGTCCTACCTCTCTGCTCTCCGCGCCATGACCAGCGCCTGGCTGATCCTCTCCGCCCCTCCTACCGGTCTGGATGAATGGGTCTATTTCAACTTCTTGGTTGTCTGACTTCGATTCAGATCAATTTTCTGTCAGTTCTTGTCTGTTTCTAAATTGTTGTTGTTCCAATCTTGGTTGTGCGTGGAGGTATAGTGTGTCTACCTATGCCTCCATCTTGGCTGGAAGTCCTATCAAACATTTAATCAAGCAGTTATTTTATGCTATTTATATGGTAGGCATTGTGTGAAAGAGAAGGATGTATTAGGCATGGCAATCACCCTTAAAAGACTTACAATATTTGCAGAGGCATCCAGGTAAAATAGCTAGAACTGCATCAGTTATTCAGCTGTTTTCCAGTCTTTCATGCTTGGTACCATGGAAACATTAACATATGAAAGATTGATTAAAGTTATTCATTTTTCATCTAGTTGTTTGCAGTCTCTCCACACAATCTCAAATAATTCTGTCATTCTAACTAAAATTGGTCCATTAGTTTTTGTTAAACCACCAGTTATATTTAATTATTCAGTTAATATCATCAAACATTTTGTCTGTAGCTGTAGCAATAGCCTTGTGTCTCTTAAACACAACATACCAGCCCTCTCATCTCCCTTCAGTATGATCAGGACATTCATTTTGTCCCAAGGAATAGTTATTGAGGAGCCTAATTTTAGTATCTTTTAAAAAGAAAAGAATTCCAATTCATTACAAGTAATTTTACTCCAAGGTTTTAGTCTCTTATTCAATTTCCATTGACTTAGGCTTTTTCTTTTTTCCTTCCATAGGTTCTTTAATGGAACCTTATTCTTTGAGATTGAATTTTGTTTAAATAGACAGTGACACATAGGTCAGATTTGTTTTGTGAAAGTCCAAAGCCACCTGGCAGAACAATTAGCAAGGAGATTGTGAGAATGGCTGGAATCCACAGATATAGACAAACATCTTCATTCCTGACATGCCGACTTCATGTTTTGCCGGAGGAAAAAGTTACACTTCTAATTATGTGAATATGTGAAATTTTTCTTTCTCCTCTAGGTGAAGAAAATGCTGCAATAGGGTTTAAAATAAAACCAGCAGCTACTGCCTGGCCTGCCAATGATGACACGGAGGAGGCAATATAAAGAGCCTGGATAATTGAAGCCCCCAGTTATTTTAAAACCTTAAAATGAGTTTGTCAAAGTTTGAACCTAATCAACAAAACAAATAAGCAAGCAATATATAACCAGAGACATTGAAATTAAGAACAATCTGACAGTAACCAGAGGGGAGGTGAGAGGGGATAATGGGAGGTGGAGTGGGAAAGCGTTTTTAGCAACAACTATAAAGAACACATGAACAAAACCATGGGAAGGTGTGGAATCAGGGGAGGGAGGTAGGGATGGCTGGGGTGGCAGGGAGTGGTGGGGGGGGGTAAATGCAGTCAACTATACTTGAACAGCAATAAAATAATTAAAAAATTTTTTTCAACCTCCTCCTCTATCCAACCAAGAGCTGTTCACCTGAAGCAAGACCAGTTCCTCTGTATTATACCTCATTTGCCTGGTCTTTCTTTAAGAAATGCTACTTAGCAGTGAAAGTGTTATAAATTTATGATAGAAGTAAAAAGAGCTTGGAGTTTACTACAAGTCCTAGATTATGAAGAGATTACCATTACTACAGCCATATAATGCTGATCAAATGGAATTAAAATAAAGCATTTTACAGAATTCACTGGCCATCCTCTGTGACTGGCCACAATTTCTCTAGTACAGCTTATACACCATTTAAAAGTAAATGAAAAAGAGCCTTAAGATATTGTAGAATAGGGAAGAAGGGTTTTCATACGAGCCAGCAGCCAGTCTTGTGCTTATATGAGGTGGGCAAAAGTAGGTTTACAGTTGTTTGTATGGATAATAATACAATAGTTAGTAAATAATAATATAAGAATAAACTCTGTGTTTCATGTACTCACAACTGTAAACTTTTTTGCCACACCCTGTAGAGTACAGTTTTCCATTTATGGAGTATTCTTTAAATATTCCAGAAAGTTATGGAAGAAAAAGGGACTACATACAAAACCTGACAAGCTCAGGGGAAGTCTCCATAGTGACCTTACAAACTCAAAGGGCAAAGTAACCACGTAGGAAGGTCTGAAATTAGAACTTTCTAACTAAAGGCAGTTCATGGCAGGTAATGATATCCTAGGGCAGCATTTTTCACCCAAAAGGTCAGTCTTCATATTAACTGAGCTTTTCTGTTGTCTGTCTTTCTTTCTTTCTTTCTTTCTTTCTTTCTTTCTTTCTTTCTTTCTTTCTTTCTTTCTTTCTTTCTTTCTTTCTTTCTTTCTTCCTTCCTTCCTTCCTTCCTTCCTTCCTTCCTTCCTTCCTTCCTTCCTTCCTTCCTCCCTTCCTTCCTTCCAAAGGAAGCACAGTGAGAACCAAACAAGTTGGACCCAAAGAGGGCCACACCAAGACACATCATAATTAAAATGCCAAAGGTGAAAGATAAAGAGAGAATCTTAAAACAGCCAGAGAAAAGCAGAAAGTTACCTACAAAGGAGTTCCATTAAGACTATCAGCTAATTTCTCAAAAGAAACTTTGCAGGCTAGAAGGGACTGATAAGAAGTATTCCAAGTGATGGAAAGCAAGGACCTATAGCCTAGGTTACTCTATCCAGCACAGCTATCATTTAGAATGGAAGGGCAGATAAAGTGATTCTCAGGCAAGGTAAAGCTAAAGGAGTTCATCATCACCAAGCCATTATTACATGAAATGTTAAAGGGAATTATTTAAGAAGATCAAAACTATGAACATTAAAAGGGCAATACATTTATACCTATCAACAACTGCAACTGAAAAAACAAACAACTGGAATGGCAACAGAATCATAGATGTGATCATTAGGAGGGTTATCAGCTGGGAGGGGGAAGGAAGAGAATGGTGGAAAAGGTGCTGGAATTAAGAAGCATAATTGGTAGGTACAAAATATACAGGGGAATATTAAGAACAGTATAGGAAATGGAGAAGGCAAAGAATTTATATGCACAACCCATGAACATGAACTAAGAGGAGGATTGCTGGAGGGAATGGGGGTATTGGGTATAAAGGGTCAAAGGAGGGGGGAATTGGGATAACTGGAATAGCATAATCCATAAAATATATTTTAAAAAATAAAAATAAAAAAATCAACAAATAGCAAGTGCTGGTGAAGATGTGAAGAAAAGAGTACCCTTGTGTGTTATTGGTCAAATACCATATGATCTCACATATGTGGAAACTAATGAACAAAATATACTGATGAACACAATAAAAACAGGAACAGTCACATAGAACAGACTGACAAATGTTAGAGAGGAAAGGAGAGGGAGACTAGATGAGAGAAACTGAAGGGCCCTGGCTGGTGTGGCTCAGTGGACTGAGTGCCAACCTGTGAACCAAAGTGTTGCTGGTTTGATTCCCAGTCAGAGCACATGCCTGGGTTGTGGGCCAGTTCCCAAGTAGGGGGCATGCAAGAGGCAACCACACACTGATGTTTCTCTCCTCTCTTTCTCCCTCCCTTCCCCCTCTCTAAAAATAAATAAATATTTTTTTAAAGAAAGAAGGTAAAAGGATTAGCCAAAGAACATATATGTATAACCCTTAGACACAAACAACAGTGTGGTGATAATGAGAGGGAAATGGAAGTAGTATCTGGGTGGAAGTGGGTAAAGGGAAAGAAATGGGGACAGAAAGAGACTTTAATGGGGTGGTGGGCACATGATGCAGTGTGCAGATGATGTTTTATTGAGTTGTACATGTGAAACCTGTATGGTTTTATGAACCAATGTCACCACAATAAATTCAATTTAAAGAAAAAATATGAGAAAAAATGAGTACATGAATGCTGAAGTAAGAGGTGTGGGAAGATACTGATGAAGGTAGGGACATTAAACTCTTTAACTCAAATGAATCTTCTTTGCCAGGGGAAGAGGCCTCTCAATAGCTGATGGAAGGAGCCTTCTCACTCCCAGTAGAAGCAGCCTTTCCACCTCTATCTGGGAAAGTAACCCTGCATTGCCAGAGGAAACTATATAATGGTCTTCTGTAAGGCAGTTGCCATGTAAGACAATCCTCAATTTCCTCATGACCCCACCACCACCACCCTTTTCTTCTAGACCTATAATTAGTCTCAAGTCCCAGCAGTACCCTGAAGGTAAGGTAAAAGGAGTGAATCATGAGGAAGTATACCACATTCCAAAAGACCCACCCCAGTTTTCTAATTTATATAGTCAGAAATTCAGAGAACAAAAGCAGGAATAGATTTTAAAGGTATAAGACAGTGGTGGAAGAAACAGAAAGTTGAATAAGACCAAGTTTACTGATATGAACTCACTAAGTAGCGATTCTACATTTGATATTACAGCTCAGGGAGTTAGAAAAGACTAATTGTTTGGTTGGTTGGTTGGCTGAAACATGGACCAAAAGGTGACCCACAGTGAGCAAGTTAGACATGCTGGATCTGCATTGGTTTAATGTAGAGAAAATGAATAAAATATTTAGGGAGATAGGACTGTTAGAGTAGATATTGCCATTTAATAACTACTCAGCCACCCTAAGAAGATCAAGAAGATAACCATTTACCAATACTGTGGGAATATATTTTTGAGGAGAGTCCTGGCATTTTTCAAAATTTTTACAATCACTGTTCTTTGTAGACCAGACCTAAAATAGGAAATATAGCAACTCAACTGGGAAACATAAATGCAATGAGAAAAATTGTATTCTAAGATGGCAGGGCCAAGTGGTAGCACTCAACCACCAAAGGCAAGATGGGCATGTTTGCCAAAATGGACAGTAGATTCAAAGCAGCAATCAGAATAGTCTGACTCATGCGGATCCATGGTGTTAGCTAATTGATCATGGTGTTCTTAGAAGTGAAATAAATAAGAAGTGTACTAAATTCTTTCTTGATCTGTATAAGCAGAAAAGTGGAGGTCAAATAAATAAAATTCTAATGTAAATAATAAAAACAGAAAGTCACAGCCCTTCAGTCAATTCCCATGATTGAGCTAGTTTACAAACTCAGAAAAACACGAATAAAAGGGAGGCCAGGTCCCCTTGCAAAAGAACCTCACTACACTACTGAACATTGATACTGTTTCTCTTTTCCAAGCCTCTCACAAAGGGACCTATGGTCTTTTACCAGGGTAACTATACATTGAGGAAAAAGAAATAGTCAGACTTTCAGGGACTACTGGATAGTGGTTCTGTACTGACACTAATTCTGGGAAACCCCAAAAATAATTGTGGCCCATCAATCAGAATAGGAGTTTATGGAGGTCATTTGATCAGTGGAACTTTAGCTGTGGTTTATTTCACAGCAGATATATTTAGTCCTAGAACCCATCCCATGGTTATCATCCCAGCTCCAGAATGTGTAATTGAAATAGACATATGAAGCAGCTGGAAGAATCTCCACACTGGCTCCCTGACCTGTGGAGTGAGTACTATTATGGTGGGAAAGGCAAAATGGATGCCACTAAAATTTTTTATAGACAATTTTAGAAAAAATAGAAAATCAAAAGCAATATCACAGTCCTGAAGAAACTGTACATATTAGTGCCACTATCAAGGGCCAATTGTACCTGTTGTACCAGATGTGGATTCTTTGCCTGAGTAGATCAACCCTTGCATCTGGTATGCAGCTATTAACAAGCCTCTTTCACTAACCCTGTCAGAAGGACCACCAAAACAAATTCGCTTCCATGCAGCAAGGCCATCTTCACTGTCCTACCTCAGGGATACATCATCTCTCCAGCCTTATGTCATAGTTTAGTTCACAGGGACCTTGATCAATTTTTTCTTTCACAGGATATCATACTGACCCAGTGTATTTATGATTTTATGCTAATTGTACCTATTGAGCGAAAAGTAGCAATTATGCCCTGACTGGTGTGACTCAGTTGATTGAGCATCCTCCCTCAAAGCTAAAGGTAACCAGTTGAATTCCCAGTCAAGGCACACCCCTGGGTTGCAGGTTCTGTCCCTGGTTGGGGATTGGGGTGTGTATGAGAAGCAGCCAATTAATGTTTCTCTCTCATATCAAAGTTTCTCTCATCTATTTCCCTCCCTTCTCCTGTCTGAAAGAAAGAAAGAAAGAAAGAAAGAAAGAAAGAAAGAAAGAAAGAAAGAAAGAAAGAAAGAAAAAGAAAAAAGTAAAAAGTAAAAACTACTCCAGCCTTATTAGTAATACATCTGCGTATGAGAGGTAGAAAATATATCTGACTAAAATTCAGGGGTCTTCTACATCAGTAAAACTTCTAGGGGTCCAGGTGTTTTAGAGCATTTTTGAAATATTCTTTCGAAGTTGAAAGATAAGTTGTTGCATCTGGCTACTTCTCCAACCAAGAAAGAGTCACAACACACTGTGGCACCTTTGAAGTTTGGAGGCAACATATTCTTTATTTGGATGTGTTAAGCCATCTTGTTTACTGGGTAACCCAAAGAGCTCCTAGTCTCAATTATGGGGCAAAAAACAAGGCAAGGCTCTGAAACATGTCCAGGATGCGGTTCATAGTGCTCTGACAGTTGGACTATATGATCTAGATGATCCAATTGTATTTGAAGTGTCACTGGTAGATGAGAATGCTGTTAGAGCCTTTGGCAGGCCCTTACACACAACGACCTCATGTGGACCTTAACTCTGCCCTCCACAACTGCAACATTCTTCCTCCAAGTTTAATCACAGCTCATTTAAATAATTCCCACGTATCAGGAATTTACTATGTATCAGGCAGGCACTGAGATTGATAGAGAATTTTTAGTTTATTTAGTCATCACAGCTACCCTTTGAGGTAGGTTCTGACGCTACATATGTTTTCTTTTTTTTTCATTTATTTACCCATTTATTCAACTTTTTATACATATAATTATATATTTTATCATTAGCATATTATAACAAGATATATATATATATACATATTTATTTATTTATTTATTTTAATCATTGTTCAAGTACAGTTTTCTCCCCTTTACTCCCAATCCAGCTCGTCCACCCCTCCCTTCCAACTTCCCTCCCATTACCACCCTCCCCCTAGTTTTTGACCATGTGTCTTTTAACTTTGTTCCTGTAAACCCTTCCCCTTCTTCTACACATAAATAATTTAAGCATCAGAGATTAAGTGACCCTGAGAAATACAAGAAATAAGTGCGTAATATTAGCTTATAACTACTATGCTATATTGCCTCGCTTATAACTACTATTGCCTCATTTAATGAATACTCATGGTTAATCTTTAATTCACTTAATGAATGTTGAAAATTAGAATGACCAGTTTTAACATCCCAATTTGCTCAAGAATGTACCAATTTTAGCACTGAAAGTCCGACATTCACCTGAGAACAATTTGTTAGTCACAACCTATATGCCTATCACTTCTAAAAAATGACTGATGACAAATATTGCTGATTCATTTAAATCATGATGATACTTGTGACCAATCCAACCAACTACCTTTTTAGTAAAACCATTCACTGTAGCCATCTCAAAGGAATGTTGTGTGGATTCAATGGGATGAGGCATGCAATGTATTTCCCAAAGGGTTCATAAAAGTTGGCTTGTTGTAGTAATTATTGCCATTGGGTTTTGTCAGCAAGATATAAATGATTGGTGGTCATAAAAAGACATTGGTTTCTGGTATCTCAGCTTCCACCAGGAAAATTAATTCAGGCATTGTTCCATGTTGAAAGCAGATTTTAAAATGGTTATTTGTTATGTTCAACTATATATAGCAGTGCCAAACAATCATAGAGCAACAAATGAGCCAAATGGGTGGGAAATAGCACTGTTGCAACTGAAAATGGCTACTTCATTCTACTGATTAGGCAGAGATTCTCTTTAAAAGGATGGGAAGCCTTCAGCAAAGCTAGAAGTGAGTATTATTTTGGTATGTGACCTAATGCCAGAAATATCCTGAATCATTAAGGATGAATTGCTTGTTTAACTTGAGTGTATATTTTTCTATTTTGATGACAAATATTTGTGGGTGAAAAATACATGAAAGGTGTGTTTGATCTAGGGAAAATAGGTCTTAATTTCAAAACATATAAACAAATTTCTTTTGAATCTCAGTGAAAAAATTGTTTTGGAGTTGACAATACTAGAGCCTGAAGTCTACTTTTTAGCCAAATAATAAACTCATAAGATAAAAGTACAAAACAGAAACTTTACAAAGAGCAAGTACATGATCCAAAATTAGTGCTATTTGAGTCCTGAGTCCTTGTAAATCTTTCACATATGAGGGAAGACCTCAAAAAACCATAATTATCTTCTGGAGGGTGAGCTCCTTGTAGTACACACTTCCCCTACTAGGTGAGTGCTCTAGAAACCCATCTGTATCAGTGTACCAGCTGGCATTGTTGTGAGAGGCTGCATTTGGCTTCAGTGAATTTTTTTGAAGACTCTTTCAATGTATTTGCCCATTTCATGATGGGTGATTTAGAAGGGCATGTGCCCACACCATGCTGAGTGCTCAGCAGTTTTTGACCAAAAATGGCATTACCCCCATGCCATTACCCTCCATATTCTCCCAATCTCACCCCAAGAGACTTTTATTGTTTCCCCAGATTTAAAAAGTCCTCAAAGGGAAATGTTTTGCCAATGTGGAAAAGGTGAGACTAAAAACAGCAGAAGTACTAAAACACATCAAAATCAATGAGTTCAAAAACTGTTTTTGAGCAGTAGGAAAAAAGTCTCAATAGGTGTATTGTATCAAATGGAGAATACTTTGAAGGTGACTGAAGTTTTAACTTGTAAGAATGAATATGTAAGTTTTATAAATAAATTCCAGTTTTGGGGGGGGGTCCCTCTTCATATTTGCAAACCTGCTTAAATATTTTTCAAGTGGATTTTCAAAATAAAGTGAGTCAGGGAGAAAAAAATGACCTAGGCATTAGGTCCCAGTTCTAGACAATCTAGCTTCACTTCATTAATGCTAAATATGCAGGAGTAGACAAAAGTAAGTTTACAGTTGTGAGTATATGAAACACAGTTTATTCTTGTATTATTATTTATCCCTGTATTATATATTTTCCACACATATAGTTGTTAACTTACATTTGCCCACCACTATATGATCTGTCCAGAAAGTATCCATCCATGTGCTATTGAAAAATAGAGACATTTACAAGATACAAGATACAAGATAAAAGAAACATTGTATGTAAGACAATGATGCTTCAGTCTCCTTCAAAGTAGGACCTCATACAGTTCTCCCAGCATCTCTTCCACTGTTCAAAACACTCTGCAAAATCCCTTGTTGGAATCTCCATCAGCTGCCCCATCATATTTTCCTGAATCATCAAAGGTCTGATATCTTTTCCCTTTCAAAGATGATTTTAGTTTTGGGAAAAGCCGGAAATTGCAGGGCACCAAATCTGGTTTATTGGTACCAGTTTGAATCAAGTCATTAGCAAGTACAGCATGATGTTCCTTCTGCTCTGGTAGCAGAAGCCACAGAATGAATTTTGCCACAACACATTTCATGCCAAGATCTTGCATCAAAATCTCAGACTTGGTAGTTTTTGGAGTTTCCAGATTAGCTTTTAGTTCTCGCACTGTCAGTCACTGATCTTTGCTGATTGAAGCCTGTATGTTCAACATTCTCAGGTGTTCTGCTTGTTGCAGGCCTTCTAGAACATGGATCACTTTCAACAGATTCTTGACCATCTTTGAAGCATTCGTGCCACACTTTTATTTGCACTGAACTCATTACATCATCCACAAAAGCCTTTTGAATCATCCGAATAGTTTCCACAGAGGAATGTTCAAACTTAACACAAAATTTGATGCAGATTCATTGTTCTACTCTCTCAGTCATTTTGAATGTAATCGCCATACAGTACACATGCTCACTCAATAGCATCTACCATCCCCCACTGACTATAACAGTGAGGTCATTATTGTTCATGCATGTGCATTCCAGTCCACTCTCCTTAGCTGCCAATTTACATCAGTGTCACACAAACCATTCTCACTATATTAACAATGGCTGGACTTTTTCCTGACAGATATCTATATATAATTGTGCCATGTATAATTATATATAGAATATATATAGACAGAGAATATATATATATATATGTATATGTATATTATATATATAATATTGTCATGTATAATTACCACTTTTTGCCCAAATTTTTTTAGGAAAAATTAAGGATGCACATTATACATGGGTATAATGATTACATTATTATACCATGGATATAATAATCCTATGTATAATGCACACAAAACATGAGTGAGCATTATACAGGGTAAAAACTGTGTGTGTGTATGTATGTATAACATCCTAATTACTGCATTCTACTAGCAAACAAGTAGAACAAAAGACAACAAAAAGCCCTGACCTTTACCTTCTCTTCATGGACCATAAATATTTCATTGTCCTTGTACATTTGGATCTTCTCTTCTTCTGAGATACATATAGTAATATGTCTTGCACTGGAATCTCAATTTCCCTTGCCATGATTAAGACCTAGAAACCCACAAAGGAATAGTTAGAGGGCAATAATACTTTGGACAAAAGAGTATACTCTTTGTGTTTTTGTTGCTTTTATACTTTGTTAAGCTCTGCCTACACTATGGTGTTTCTCTACCTATAGGGAACTGTTCCACATGGTATGGTGAATGTAGCCCTGCCCTATTGGAAAACCAACAGGCACAAGTCAGCACACAGGAAGCCAAACTCACGGATGGGCTTTCCTGTGGGAAGCAGGGTGGCATTGTACCTAGGCTGCTTTGAGACTTGCTTTTTGCTAAAACTCCCTCATCCTGAATTGAGGTAGCAAATGTTTACTGCATATCTTTAAAGTAACTTCCTAAAGTCTGTGCTAAACCTCCCAAGGATGGAATGTAACCAGTTCAACCACTTTTTCCTTTACATTTGCAAATATCCTTTTTCTTTATAGTAATTAGCAACATCCTCTCCTCTGTTTTCTGTAAAGGGTAACCACCTAAAGCGAACCTGTGCATAGTAAATGAGGACCATCCTCGATGTAATGTGGCCAGAAAAGCAATAAAAGCCTGTCTAGGCAGGAATCAGGGCCCTCTCTCACTCAGAGAGTGGCCCTTTTTCTCTATAGAACTTCTATAGTACATGTGAATTTGTTCATTGCAGCCACAACACATGGACCCTGTGGGCCAGGGTCCGCATCATCTACCCATATTCTTTGCTCAGTCATCCCACCCTTAGAAGCTACATGGTCTTCTTCAAGAAGTTCTTTTGCAACTTCCTATCTGCTTTTCATGGACCTCTCAGACCTAGGATGTTCTTCTCTTCATGTATACTCATGCACATGACTCCCAACTCTGGCTCTAGCAAGAATCTCCGTGGAACAACAGTCTTATTTCTCCACCTACCAACTCTACATCACCCATGTCAGTGGTCTTCAGTCACCTCAAAATCAAGCTCTTTCTAATTTTAATCCATTATAATTTCCCCAGAACTATTGTCTTTTACTTCTTACTCACCTGTCACACAACCTTGAAATTTTAGAGTAATTTTTGACTCTTACCTTCACCTTCTTGTGTCAACCATTATTGAAGTTCTCTAGTCTTAGTTGTTACTGTTGATCATATGACCTCGAGGACTTGCCTACTTCCTTTCCCCATGTGTCACTTAAAAAAATTCACCACTATGACCTTTGTTTGGCTTTATATATTGACATTGTTGATACCTCTGATATGCACACTTTACACCTCTTTTTTTATGCCAATATTCTAATCTAGGTTTTCATCACCTTAAGACAATGTGGTCACTTTGTGGAAACTGTTGTGTCCTCTCTAAATTGAACACATTGCCTGCTCATTCTCTCTGGGATTGAGTTGGATTGACTATTCAAATAACATAGTAACACTTAGTATTAAATCTTATAAATATTAAATAACTGCAGGTAAATGCCACATCCACAGTATTATTTACATAAGAGAATGATGCAACTGATTTAACAATGATAAAACATAAAATAGTGAACAGACCTTATAATATTTATTTATTTATTTATTTATTTATTTTTAGAGAGGGAAGGTAGAGGGGGAGAGAGAGAGAGAAACATCAATGTGCGGTTGCTGGGGGACATGGCCTGCAACCTAGGCATGTGCCCTGACTGGGAATCGAACCTGCGATGCCTGGTTCGCAGCCCGCACTCAATCCACTGAGCTATGCCAGCCAGGGCAGACCTTATAATCTTAATAAAATAAATAAGAGTACTAAAATAAAGGATAAAGGAAACAAAAAGTAAAATTTTAATCTTATTCTAACATGTCATTTATAGCTATTTTTTAAACAGCTAAATTTTACTTATAATTCTTTGTTGATTTTGACTTTTCTTTCTTCTTATTTTGTTGTAAGCTGTAAGTCTGGATTTCAGAACAGTAGTTGCTACCCAATGGAAAGAGTAAAAAATATGCTTAATCCAAATGCTCGCTTATATGGCTCTTCCTGCTAAAACAGGTATTCCTTTGAATTACTCTCTAGATCAGATATGTACAGCAAATATTAAGCTAGAACAACATAGTTTCTTTACTTTCTATAAGAAGTAAATCTCTCTGAACTGTCTCTATCTTTTTCTCTGCATCTCTAAACAAGATGTGAGGGTCAGGAGTAGATGGTAGTATAGCCCCCTGCTTCAACAGAGGTGCCCCAAATTCTTCTAAGTGAAACTACAAAATAAATTTACATTGAGTTGGTTTTCTAAAAGACCAAATCAGAACTGGATACTCCAATAAGTAGCTTAAACACATGCACCACCACAGGTACCCCAAAAATCAGAATAAAAGTTTTTGTAAAAATTCTAAAAAAAAAAAAGTTTTTGTAAAAATTGATGTTAATTTTTTTTAAAAAATTGAAGTAGTCACCATGGAGAAAAAAATAAAATTTTGTTGAATTTCATTATATATACTTTATAGCTTAGTGATACTTTTTCTTAAATTTATATTATGTATGGGAGTGAGTACTATAATCAATTTTGGCCTTCCAGTTAAAGATCATCTGACCTCTGGACATATATATATTTTTTTCATATAAAACCAATTTGTGTTACACAAGCATTTAATTCATTTATTCTTAAAAAGAGATATATTCATATAATTAAATTATTGTAACAAATTCATAGACTCTTCAAATGTGGACTATCTTTCACAGCCTCCTTTGTATTTAGGTGTGGCCCTGTTACTGAGTTTTAGCCAATGAAATATGAACAGAAGTCAGATGTATGACATCTTGGCTTGATCCATAAATAATCTTCCATTTTCTTTTTTTCTCATCCTCCTGTTGAATGGAAAGAATGTCAAGGACCTGGAGAAGAACATAGCCATGAAATAGAAGGATTCTGGATCCTTATATGATGGTAAACTTGGAAAGCTACCAGACCAGGAACACCCCAAAAGACTATGAGATGAGTGAGAAACAACTATTGTTATAGATCATTGAGAATTGAGTGCTAATCTACTTTAGCAGCAGTTCTTTTAATAATACCAAGGTCCCTGGCATTCCCTGATCGGCTCCTAACCTTAATTCTTACAGCTCCTCAAAACAAACAGCATCTTTACCATTCTCTGACACACCACACTTATTCCCACCTCCTCAACTTTATACATGCTGTTCTTTTTTTTCTTTGAATTCACTTGCTCATTCTTCTCCAACTCCATAAATTATACTCATCTTTAATGATGACACTTAAATCCTATTATTTTAATGATGCCATCCATCCTCCATCACTGTGATTTCCCATTTGCTAATCCTTTAAGACACTTAACCATTTTTTGAGCACTTACTGCTCACATTATTCCAATTATTTCATATGCATTATATCATTTAACCCTAACATTCTTGTGAGGTAGGTATTTTAATTAGCCATATTTCAAGACCAAATCTTGGAGATGTCAAATAACTTGCCCAAGGTCACAGAGCTAGTAAGTGAACAATGGTATTCATCTATAATAATAAAAATAACAATAGCAGTGACTAACCTTAAGTAATAACTATGTGCATAGACTGCATTAAGGGCATTATTTTATTACATGAAATGAAGGTATCATTGCTATTATTGTACACTCATCTTACAGATGAGAAATCTGAGGTTATGTGACATTGTGATATGTCAAGTGAGTATGTGACACACCTTGGTTCAAGTCAATAAGTGAATGAGTATGGAGCCTATATTCTTCACCATTACATTAAACTAATTAGCAGAGGAAACATAAGCAAGGATATAATGGCCCATAAGAAAGGACAAAAGTGAACACTAGAAGTCATATCCAAGACTGATGTCAGTAAGATGGAAGACTATAAAGCTATGGGTCCACGTTCTCTCACACAACTACAAGCTAACTAAAATGTTGTAGGAGATCTGAAAAATAACCAAAGATCTACAGCAACCAAGAAAACACTCAGTTAAGAAAAAGCCACATTCAAAAACAGTAGGAAATCTTATGGCATTTTAACTTACCATTGTCCCACTGCACCCTCAGTGCAGCATGGCATAGTCTTAAGGAAGTGGTATCCTTGTTTCCAATTCCCTCCCTCAAAATGCAGGGAACAAAGCTGACCTTATTGGCAAATTCTGACCTATCTGAAGGATGTCTGATGGACAATTATCTGTTTCATGATCTCTACTCAGAAAAGCCATGGAAAAATACTGTAGACATGGCTTATGAAAGCTGCAAGAAGACTAAAGATCTGCCAACACCTAGGGCAAGACAACATGGATAGAAAAGTACAATAGAATGTTTGAGGCCCAGATGATGCTGGGGTGAGATTCTTTGAAACATTTAGATACTTAGTCATAGCCACATATATGGGAGATTATGAAAAGCACACACACACACACAGAGCCAGTGAGTTGTTTTTCCATTTTGTTGATGGTTTCCTTTGCTATGCAAAAGTTTTTAGTTTTACATACTTGCATTTATTTTATCTTTTGTTTCCCTTGCCCAAGGATATATATCAGAAAAATATTGCTACAAAAGATCTTCACAATTTTGCTGCCTAAGTTTTCTTCTAGGATTATTATGGTTTCAAGTACAACATCAAAGTTTTTAATCCATGTTGAGTTTATTTTTGTGTATGCAGTAAGTTGGTAGCCTAGTTTCACGTTTTTGCACATATCTCTCCAATATTCCAAGCACAATTTATTGAATAGATTATCTTTACCCAATTGTATGTTCTTGCTTCTTTTGTCAAAATTAATTAAATATAAAGATATGGGTTTACAAAGATCAGTGGAACAGAACAGAGACCCCAGAAATAAACCTATGTCTGTATGGTCAATTAATATTTGACAAAGAAGGCAGAAGCATAGAATGGAGTAAAAATAGCCTCTTCAACAAATGGTGTGGGAGATCTGGACAGCTACATACAAAAGAAATGAAACTCGACCACCAACTTACACCTTACACAAAAGTAAATTAAAGGTGGATAAAAGACCTTAATATAAGTTGTGACACCAAAAAAGTCCTAGAGGAAAACATGGGCAGGATAATCTCAGACATTCCATGCAGTAACATCTTCACTGATATGTCCCCTAAAGCAAGGGACATAAAGGAAAGAATAGACAAATGGTACCTCATAAATTTAGAATGCTTCTGCATGGCTAAAGAAAACAGTATCAAAATAAAAAGAGAACCAACTGTATGGGAAAACATATTTGCCAATGATACCTTGGACAAGGGTTTGATCTCCAAAATATATAAAGAACTCACATGACTCCACTCTGGGAAGACAAAAAACCCAATTGAGAAATAGGCAAAATACTTGAATAGACACTTCTCCAAGGAGGACATACAGAGGGCTCAGAAACATATTAAAGGATGCTCAGCATCACTAGCCATCAGAGAGATGCAAATTAAAATCACAATGAGATACCACTTCACAGCAGTCAGAATGGCCATCATAAACAAAACAACAAACAAGTGTTGGAGAGGATGTGGAGAAAAGGGAACCTTAGTGCACTATTGGTGGGAATGCAGACTGGTGCAGCCACTGTGGAAAAGAGTATGGCATTTTCTCAGAAAATTAAAAATGAAACTGCCTTTTGACCCAGCAATTCCACTGCTAGGATTATATCCTAAGAATCCTGAAACACCAATCCAAATGAACCTATGCACCCCAATGTTCATAGCAGCATACTTTACAATAGCCAAGAGCTGGAAGTACCCTAAGTGCCCATCAGTAAATGAGTGGCTCAAAAAAAAAAATATGGGACATTTACAGAATGGAATACTAAGCAGCAGAGAGAAAGAAGGAGCTCCTACTTTTTTCGACAGTGTGGATGGAACTGGAGAGCATTATGCTAAGTAAAATAAGCCAGGCAGTAAGGGACAAATACCATATGATCTCATCTTTAGCTGGAACATAATCAACAAAAGAAAAAAGCAAACAAAATATAACTGCAGACATGGAAGTTAAGAACAATCTGACAGTAACCAGAGGGGAGGGGGGAGGGCGTAGTGAGGAGAAGGATTTTCAGGAACTACTGAAAGGATACATGCACAAAATGAAGGGGGTGGATGGAAGCAAAGGAGGGAGGTGGATTTGGCTGGGGTGGGGGAGAATGGTAGGGGAGAATGCAAATAATTCTAATTGATCAACAATAAAATAATTAAAAATAAATAAATAAATAAAAAGCTTCTGCACAGCTAAAGAAAACATGAGTAGAATGAAAAGGGAAGCAAGTGTATGGGAAAACATATTTGCCTATGATATCTTGGACAAGGGTTTGATCTCCAAAATGCATAAAGAGCTCACATGACTCCACTCCAGGAAGACAAACAACCAAATTAAAAAGTGGGCAAAGGGCCTGAACAGATATTTCTACAAGGAGGACATACAGAGGGCCCAGAGACACATGAGAGGATGCTCAGCATCACTAGTCATAAGAGAGATGAAAATTAAAACTACGTGAGATACCACTACACACCAGTCAGAATGGCCATCATGAACAAATTGACAAACACATGCTGTGAGTTTGTGGAGAAAAGGGAATCCTAGTGCACTGTTGATGGGATTGCAGACTAATGTAGCTACTGTGGAAAACAGTATGGAATTTCCTCACAAAACTAAAAGTAGAACTGCCTTTTGACCCAGCAATTCCAAAGGGTATAATTCCATATATCTCCTTAGGATTATACCCTAAGAATCCTGAAACACGTATTCGAAAGAACATAAGCACCCCTATCACCCCTGTGTTCATTGCATTGGGTTTTTTTTGTTTGTTTGTTTTTAAAGATTTTATTTATCTACCTATTTATTTATTTATTTATTTATTTATTTATTTAGACAGAGTGTAAGGGAAGGAGAAAGAGAGGAAGAGAAACATCAGTGTGTGGTTGCCTTTCATGCACTCTCAGCTGGGAACTTGGCCTGCAATCCAGGTATGTGCCCTGACTGGGAATGGAACCAGAGACCCTTTGGTTTGCAGATTAGTGCTTGATCCACTGAGCCATACCAACCAGGGCTGCAGTGTTATTTACGATATCAAAGCGCTCAAAACAGCCTAAGTGCTCATCAGTAAATAGGTTGATCAAAACACTATGGTACATTTACACAATGGAATACTACACTGCAGAAAGAAAGGAGCTCCTACCCTTCAGACTACCTACCAGTCATGTTGTAGGGAAGTGGTTTGTTCTGTCTGTCCTTGGTTATAAGACTTCTCTCTAGCTAGTGTTCAGTTGGTTATTCAGGATGATTTCACTACAATTTAGTTGTAATTCCACTTTGGTTCTGGGAAGAGGTTAGTATAGCACCTATCTACTCTGCCACCCTCTTAGATCCTCTTCCCTATGTATTTTGATTAGAACATTTAAGCCATTTACATTTAAAATGATTACTGATACATATGTATTTATTGCCAATTTTATTCTTTATAACTATGTTTCTCCGATCCTGTCTTCTTCTTAAATAAAGCCATTTAACATTTCTTGTAATACTAGTTTGGTGGTAACAAACTCCTTAATCTTTTCTTGTATGGGAAGCTCTTTATTTCTCTTTTAATTTTAAATGATAGCCTTGCTGGGTAAATAAGTCTTGGTTGCAGATGCTTGCTTTTTATCACTTCAAATATTTCATGCTAATTACTTCTGGCCTGAAATTTTTCTATTAAGAAATCAGCTGATAGTTTTATGTGAGCTTCTTTGTGGGTAACTAACTCTCTTTATTTCGCTGCTTTTAAGAATCTCTCTTTGTCTTTAACATTTGCCATTTTAATTATGATATGTCTTGGTGTGGGCCTCTTTGGGTTAATGTTTTTTGGAACTCTCTGCACTTCCTGTACTTGTGTGTCTTTCTCTCTTTCACCAGGTTAAGGAAGTTTTCAGTCATTATTTCTTCAATAGGTTCTCAATCACTTGCTCTTTCTCTTCCCCTTCTGACACCCCTATGATGCAAATGATGTTATGGTTCACATTGTTCCAAAGGCCCCTAAACTCTCCTTATACTTTTAATTTTTTCCAGACAAAGATTTTAAAGTAACTGTCTTAAATATGCCCCAAAATCATAGAAAAACACACAAAGAAGTAAAGAAAATTAATAAAACAATAAATAAGCAAAATGAATTTAACAACAAAGAGATATAACTTATTTTTAAAAACCAAATAGAAAACTGGAGCTAAAAATGTAGTAACTGTGTGGAAAAATTCACTAGAGGGATTCAGCAGCAGGCATGAACAGGAAGAATAAAAAATCAGTAACTTAAAGAGTGAATATTTAAAAGTACCAAGTCTAAGGAGCATAAAGAAAAATTAATAGAGCTTAAGAGTCAAACAGGACCAGGTCAAGGGGACCAATATATGCTTTATGTGAGTAGGAGAAGGAGAATACACACAAAAGTATATAAGAATTATTTCAAAAAAATAGTGGCCAGACCTTCTTAACTAAGAGCAATATCATGAACATACAAATACAAGATCTACACCAAAAAACTACTCAACCTAATAGGTGAATTTGGCAAAACAGTGGGGTACAAAGTAAATATTCAGAAACTGAAGGTATTTTCGTACACCACCAACAAAAGATCAGAAACAAAAATCAGGAAAACTGGAAAAAATCAGAAAAAATCTCTTTTGCTACAGCAACAAGAAAAATAAAGTATCTAGGAGTCAACCTAACCAAAGAGGTAAAAGACTTGTACTCAGAAAACTACACAACACTGAAGAAAGAAATTAAGGAAGATGCAAACAAATCAAGCATGTACCATGTTCGTGGATTGGAAGAACTAACATCATCAAAATGTCCATACTACCCAAAGCAATTTATAGATTCAATGCAATCCCTATTAAAATACCAGTGACATATTTCACAGATATAGAACAAACACTTCAAAAATTTATGTGGGATGGGGATTGGGAAGATGGCGGCCTTGTTGGAAGAATTGTGATTCCCTTTCCCAGTGTATGGGGGAGAATTTGGCCGATCTGAGGAGGAACAGAGCAGGAGACCACTGATATCGCAACATTTATGAAAATAGGACATCAAAAGTTATCCAGACATTGAATAAACAGACGGTAAGAGGACTGCTTCGGGATAATAAGAGCCCTAGGAAAGGCACGGAGAGCAGTCCCGGAGCTCCTGGGTCTGTCTCAGGGCACCCAGGAGAGCGGAGTCGCTGCTCCCTCCCCAGACAACAAGGGTTGAGAAGCAGAAGTGCAGGGGTTGTGGGAACCCATGAACTTCCCGGGGAAGAGTGTGTACCCCAGTCTGCTGGACCAAGGGAGGCCTTGCTGTGTGCCCTCGCTCCCAACCTGGTGAGTGTGTGGTTTGGGGGAAGACTGAGACCCCACGGTCGGGAACAAGGGAAGGGCTTCCGGAGCTGGGGTGATTTTGGGCAGGCACATGCCCCGCCGGGATACCTGACTCTCAAACGGGGAACCCAGAAAGGACGCAGCGCTTCATGGGTTCCTGGGGCCCACAGCGGTGGCAAAGGAAAGTGCGCATCCCCTCCCAAACCCCGGAGAGGGCACCGTGAGGAGAGGCGGGTAGTTCCCATGAACGCAGAGCCCGCCAGCGGCGGGGGAAGCGCTCTACTCCTCTCAGCCCCTGGAGAGTGCACCTTGGATTCTGGACTTGGAGGAGAGGCGGGTGCTTTGCTGAAAGAAGAGCCTGTGGTGGTGAAGTTGGGGGAGGGGCACGACCCCTTGCCATCTCTGGAGCTTGCACCCTAAGCTGAGTTCTGACTTAGAAGGGTGAAAAGTATTCTAACCTCCCCTCAGCCTGTGTGAGGAGAAAAACTGGTTTGGCCAGTTAGAAACCAACAAGTGTTTGTTTTTTTTTTCCTCTTTCCCTCTGAGTGTGTGTGGGCATATGTGTGTTTTTTTCTTCTTTTTTTTTCTCTTTCTTTCTTTTTATTCCCTTTATCCCGCTGTTGTTGTTTGGTTGTTTGATTTTGTCTTGTTTGTGTTTATTAAGCAACTTTTTATTTTTTAACTCATATTATTTTTATATTTCTCAATTCCTTATGTTTCTCTTCCATCCATCCTAGTGCTATCACTTTCACTTCAAATCTATCTCTCCTGCAATCCACCTTCTGGTTTTTTTGTTTGTTTGTTTATGGGGTTTTTTTTTGCCTGCAAATTACTGCAAATTTATAGTATCTTTTTCTCTCTTTTTTGACATTTTTTATTTTAATAGTATTTTGGTATTTTTTTTTGTCTTTCTGTAAAATCTTCTTTGCTTGGCTAGTTATACTGTCGTTTCATAGGTTCCCCCTGTTATCTCATTCACACTGTGTTGATAATTCACTGTCCCTCACTTGGGTTCCATTAGTACACCACTCAAAATTCTACACTCCTTATTCTTGTTATCTAGATCTCATAGAATCTGTCAGAAGATTGTTGCTTCAATATTACTGTAAATAAGACTTACTCCATACACTTGTAAATACAACTTAACACCCCTCCCAGATCGCGGCTCACTTCGCAACTCCCGAAACTCTATTAATGTAGGGGTTGTCTATATACTTTCACACACTACTCCTATTTACTATTCTTTATTCCCACCTTATCTCAGAATCTGACCTCCCACAGGCTCACAGTTTTCTAGATCCAACTAAAAACCCTTTCCTCCCCACTAAGAGTCTTATTTTCTTTCCATACGTTCTAAAACGTGGATAGTGGGGTGGAAGACCACGGTTAACACTATACACACCCAAAGAATCTCCCATCTCTTCTCTACTGGCTGCTACTGTAAATATCATAGAATACTGGCTTGCTGTCTTAAACCATTTTGCCTTACTCCTCCAATGGATCACAAAAAAGAGTAGGGGGAAGCTGTGAACCCCAAAAGAGACTACACCACTGAATCTCACAGGTATTCTACCACAGAAGTTCACACCATAAACACAAGGAACCAGAACAGATCAAGTTAAGAAACAGAGGTTAACAAGAAGAGTCTCAGGAACAATGAGAAGACAAAGAAACAATCCGCAAATGAAGGGAAAGGAGGAAGCCTCAGAAGGAATGCTAAATGAAATAGAG
>PVIA01010223.1:0-53581 GCA_004024845.1 Tonatia bakeri
TCTTATGCCAGTACCAGGCTGTTTTGATAACAGTGGCCTTGTAGTATAGTTTAGTGTCAGGTATTGTGATCCCTCCTACTTTACTCTTCTTTCTCAAAATTGCTGTAGATATTCGGGGTCGTTTATGGTTCCATATAAATTTTTGAAGTGTTTGTCCTATGTCTGTGAAATAAGCCATTGGAATTTTAATAGGTATCGCGTTGAATGTGTAGATTGCTTTGGGTAGTATGGACATTTTAATGATATTAATTCTCCCAATCCATGAACATGGTATATGTTTCCATTTGTTTGTGTCTTCCTTGATTTCTTTCCTCAGTGGTATATAGTTTTCTGAATACAGATCTTTTACCGCTTTGGTTAGCTTTATTCCTAGGTATTTTATTTTTCTTTTTACTATTTCAAATGGATTTTGTCCTCGATTTCTGCTTCTGCTGTTTCATTGGTGATGTACAGAAATGCCTTTGATTTCTGGATATTGACTTTGTATCCCGCTGTTTTGCCAAATTCGTTTATTAGGTCAAGCAGTTTTTTGGTAGAGTCTATAGGATTTTCTACGTACACTATCATGTCATCAGCAAACAATGATAGTTTTGTTTAATCCTTTCTGATTTGGATGCCTTTTATTTCCTTTTCTTGTCTGATCACTGTGGCTAAAACTTCCAATACTATATTGAATAAAAGTGGTGAAAGTGGACAGCCTTGTCTTGGTCCTGTTCTTAGTGGAAAAGATTTTAGTTTCCTTTAGTTTCCTAAGATTTAAGTTTAGTTTTCTAATTTCATTAGAAAAAAACTAATGAAATTGAAATAGGCTCATACATAGATACAAAGAAGACACTGACAGCTGTCAGAGGAAAGGGAATTTGGGGGTCTGAATGAAAAAGGTGAAGGGATTAAGAAAAAAATCACAGACACAGACAACAGTATGGAGATTACCAAGGGGTAGAAGAAGGTAAAAGGGGGGTAAATGATGATGAAAGGAGACTTGACTTGGGGTGGTGAACACACAATACAATATATAGATGATGTATTATAGAATGGTAGACCTGAAACATAATTGTGTTAACCAATATCATTCCCAAAAATTCAATAGAAATTAATAGCTGTGGTACATTTACACAATGGATTACTATTGGACCATAACAAAGAAGGAACTCCTATCTTTTTCACCAGCATGGATGGACCTAGAGGGTATTATGCTAAGTGAAGTAAGCGAGTCAGAAAAAGGCAAGCACCATATGTTTTCACTTACTTGTGGAATCTGATGAACAAAATATACTAACAAAATGGAAACAGACTCATGGTTACAGAGAACAGACTGACAACTGTCAGAGTGGAGGGACTTGGAGACTGGGTGAAAAAGGTGAATGAATTAAGCAACAAATAAATAAACAAAGAAACAAGGAGAAATTAAATGGAGAATAAAAGCATATAGAAAAAGCAACAAAATCTAAAGATGCAAGTTAAAGAAAATAAATGAAATTGATAGTCCTGTAGCTAGGTTGTCCAAAAATAAGGAAGGAAAAATAGCCAATTATGAAACGTTTTTATATGTGGAATATGAAGTTTTATGTTTTTTCTCTATTTTCTTAATTTATTATATTTATTATATATTACTTTTATAACCAGGAAACAAAATAGTGTGAAAACATTTAGTGGAGGAGTTAGCCATAAATAATAAGGATGGTAGTTGTCACAATGAATATCTGTGTTTTTTTTCATTTTGGAAATATATATGAAACAACTGTTCCAGAGGGAGCTCTGTGCTAGCTCTGGGAGATAGAATGCAAATATGAACAAGAATTTGATCCCGTCCCTTGAGCAAATATTGTGGCTAATCTTTCACTGCCAATCAGGACATGCGGACAACATAGCAATCCACAGATACTACAAGCTCCTCTAATGTCATTCTTCCTTCTGGCCACTCACCTCACTTGAAGTTCACAATTCCTTTTTTTTTAAGAGATTGACAAATATGTCTTTATTTAAATGAATATTTAAACTTCTATCTATTTATCATAAGATACCATTTAAGATAATCAAAAGGGAAGGTACACACTAAAAAAAGTATTTGCAATGAATCTATCCATGAAAGGACTTATATCCAGATTTCACAGAGTACTAAAAAAGAAAATCCACAAAGACACCTCAAGTACTTCTATTTTATTTATTTTTGGGGGGGATCTTGCTTTTTCCTTTTATTTATTTATTTTTAATTTTATTTTAATAGTTTTTCAAGTACAGTTTTCTGTCCTTTACTCCCATCCCAGCCCACCCACCCATCCCTCCCCACCTCCCTCCCATTTCCACCCCCCCTAGTTTTTGTCCATGAGTCCTTTATATTTGTGAAGTTCATAATTCTAAAACAAAGGGGCAGCAGGATAGGCAAAGATTCTGAAAGCTTGCACAGAGAAACTAGTATTTGGAATTGGTTTTTCATCAAGAGTAGGAGTTCACTGCTGGCAGAAGGAATAGCACACAGAAGACAAAGAAGCATAAGGCAACACTGACAGTTTGTTCCCTTGTGTGGTTGTAAGGTGATGTGCAGAAGTAAATGGGGATAGCAAGAGACTAAGCTGGAGTGAAGGTCTGGGTCAGAGTAGGGACTTTATTCTGAAATATTAACAGCCATTTGTTTTTTAAAAGGGTTGACATAGTCTGATTTGAGTTTTAGAGGTTTCTACAACTACCTGCTACTGAAAAGAATTAATTATATTTCCTGATTACTCATGAATTTTTAAAAAGCCAATAAAAACAAAACTGTGATAATGAACTCCATGTGCTGTATTTCTCTAAGAGATTTATTGTAAATTAGTATGTTAAATCCCTGAGAATATGACTAACTGGCATTATAAATTAGGATTACCATGTCCTACAAAGGAAGAAAACACCTTACAAATTGTTTAAGATTCTTCAGAAAGACAGAGAGGAACTAGTTTAAGACAGCATTGTCTTGAAAAAATTATGCTATGGCCTATTCAGAAGCTGCTTTCTTTTCTTTCTTTTTAGACAGTTACTGTGTTATCTCCTTGTATGTTTGCATAGAATTTGAAAAGTTAAATGATTTACCTAAATGATGATGATAACGTGAATTAAAGTTTTTATTTAAATGTCACAGTAGGTCAAAGTTGTTAAAAGGTAAAAATTAGAGAACCAGGTGCCACTTGAAATAATAATAAGAATAATAATATAAATAGCTCTCATTTATGTATTATCATATTTAGTTAATGTGACAATATAACTTCTCATCTAAACAAGGCCACTTTGGAGAGTGAAAGGGAGTAGGCATTAATAATTACACAGGTGTAGGAGGTGATATTAGTAACTGGCATATAAAGAAAACCAAGACATGTCCTTGCCCTCTAGAAGCTCAGAGTCCACTGAAGTTTTTGCTATGATCTGGAGGTTCAGTTGTATTTTGGTACCAAAATGCCTTCTGCTTTCCAAAACACAGCTGGAACTTTCCTTATAGCTGCTGCCCTGTGTTCTGTGCTCTTCTCCCCAGGCCCTGACACGTGCCTTTGAGGCTATTGGCTTTCACCAAGAAACCTATAGAAACAGTACGGGCTAAAATCAGGATCGTGCCTTTCCATAGCCAAGCAAAGCCTCTGGCTGAGCTTGCCTCTTTTGAAAGGCTTTCTTTTCACCTTGAAAATATTTTAGCAAGCAGTCTGGATGGTGGTGAGAAAAGCAGATTAGGCAGAAGGAAAAGTTCCAGGAGTAAATCCTCCTGAGGACAGGGATGGAAGGATTTGGAGCAGAAATTTCAGTCTGCCAATGGTTTCCTGCTTATAGAATTGTCTTCTAGTAGAAAAGTAAGGGTGGAGGAGAGGTAATGAGTGAATTGACACTTGAATCCTTTGTGACATCCCTTGCTTCATGTGTCATGGAAGCTTAAAAATTGCCACATGGAGCCACAGACAGTATGACTCAGTAGGTTGGGCATCATCTCACAAACCGAAAGGTCGCTGGTTGGATTCCTGGTCAGGACACATGCCTGGTTTGAAGATTTGGTCCCAGTCAGGGTCTGTATAGAAAGTAGCCAATCGATGTTTCTCTCTCACATCAATATTTTTATCTCTCTCTCTCTCTCTGTGTCCCTTCCCCTCTCTCTCAAATTAAAAATAAAAATAAAATTAAAAAAAAATTGCCACATGAAGAATCTGAGCAATATCACACAACTGCAGGGATTTGGCATGCCCTACACTGGTGATATAAACCCTAGACCACTAGTCTTATACTACTAATAGCAAATTTCCTGTTTTCTAATAAAATTGTCTCTATTCTAAGATTTAATATAGATGTTGAAAACATGTAACTGTATTTTCGGTGACTATGGAACTGTAAAGTCAGATCACTCCCACATCACTAAACTCTGTTGTCATTCTCGATGGTCAGTCTCTTTCATGGATTAAAAAAATTATTGCTAAACAATACATATTATATAATTCACAATTTTAAAGTGCTTGATTCCATGGTTTTCAGAGTTGTACATTACAACTAATGTATAATTATCACTATCTAATTTGAGAACATTATCATCACTCCCAGAAGAAACACTATACCCCCATTCATTACTGTTAAATTCAAGATCTCTTAGATAGCAATGACATAAAAGAGATCGGCAGTCAATAGCATTGGTCCCAGAAATTTGCCCCAAATCATCTCTTACTTCTTCATGAAATCCGTGGTTCCAATGATATATTACTATACACACCGTCATTCACTGAGGATTTATTGAGCACTTACAATTTGCCAGGCACTGTACTAGGTGTTGGGGATTAACAGTAAATCAGACAGCTTCAATTTTTACACTATTGAACCTTAATATTGAGTGAAAGAAAAATATGTTAATCATCTTAATTAGGATATAATTAAAATGTGGTATTTTTCCCTGGCTGGTGTGGCTCAGTGGATTGAGTGCCTGACTATGAACCAACAGTTCACCAGTTTGATTCCTGGTCAGGGCACATGCCTGAGTTGCAGGCCAGGTCCCCAGTAGGAGGAACACCAGAGGCAACCACATAATGATGTTTCTCTCCCTCCCTACCTCTCTCTCTAAAAATAAATAAACAAACATCTTTTTATTGTCTTTATTAGAAGACTTTATTTATTTACTTTTAGAGAGAGGGAAAGAGAGAAAGGGAGGTAATGAAACATCAATGTGTGGTTGCCTCTCCTGCTTCCACAACTGGGGACCTGGGTTTCAATTGAGACATGTGCCTTGACCAGGAAATGAACCAGTGACCCTTTTGTTCACAGGCCAGTGTCAAATCCACTGAGCCACACCAGCCAGGGCAAATAAATAAAAATCTTTTTTAAAAATTGTGATATTTCATAGAGGAAAGAAATGGATAAGAAACAGTGGGTAGCTTTGAATTGACAGTCAGGGGAGGTTTCTCTAGAGTATTACATATGTAATATATAAATACAAGTGCATAGTAAGAGCTATTCAGATGAAAAGTTGGACTTGACTTGGCAAAGATTTTGGATTATTTAAGGAACTGAAATAAAAGCCATAATCATAATACCTTACATTTATCTGATTCTTAAAGATGCCACATCTCCCAATTCATTTATTCATGTTACATGGCTTTATTGTTCCTCTATTTAGACAATGTGTTCTGGCTTATTGACTTATTCACAGTTCTCTGTGAAATAAGGTATTTTTGAACAACATTCATAAGCCACTTTAGTTCAAAAAAGAACAGGGCTCCAAAATAGTGACTCCTAAACTGCTACCTAATGTGTGGTGATAGATTTAAATGAACCTCTGCACTGCCTCAAGAATAATTTCCAACATTATCTTCAATGAGCTTCCTAAGCAATGTAGAAGTATCAGTTCTCTTCCTTTCTATAACTCCAGATGTCTATTTCGGCATTGGAAGCAGCAAGTGTATGTCATTTGAAAACCTAGTCTCAAGAAGAATGATGCTGAAAAACGTGAAACATGCAATAATGTACTTAGTGAAAATGAGTATAAATACAAAACACACACTTGCATACATATGTGCACACATGCACATGTGAAATGGCTCCTTCTACTCAAAGTAATGGGAAGGAGCAATTTCAGGTAGCTAGACATGCCAGAAATGAGTAGGGATATATTAGTGAACTTTCAAATGTGTATATTTGGAGTGTGGTAGTATTTGTTTGCATTTATAACTTGAAAAATAGCATCTAATGCTTTTACCAGCAATTATACTGCCATACCTACTTTCCTCAATAAATATTTTTGAGAATCTTATGTTTTTAAAACATTATACTGGATGTTGTTAAAAAATAAGTTATACGGGCTGCACCAGTCTGCATCCCCACCAACAGTGCACTAGGGTTCCCCTTTCTCCACAGCCTTGCCAACTCTTGTTGTTTGTTGATTTGGTTCTGACGGCCATTCTCACCAGTGTGAAGTGGTACCTCATTGTGGTTTTAATTTGCATCTCTCTGATGGCTGGTGATGTTGAGCATTCTTTCATATGTCTCTGGGCCCTGTGTATGTCCTCCTTGTAGAAGTGTCTGTTCAAGTCATGTGCCCATTTTTTAATTGGATTGTTTGTCTTCCTGGTGTTGAGTCAAATGAGTTCTGTATATATTTTGGCTATTAAACCCATATCAGATGTGTCATTGCCTAATATGTTTTCTATACAGCATGTTCCCTTTTCATTTTGTTGATGGCTTCTTTTGCTGTGAAGAAGCTTTTTAATTTCATGCAGTCTCATTTGTTTATTTTTTCCTTTATTTTGCTTGCCCTAGGGAACATACTGGCAAAAATATTACTATGAAAGATGTCTTAGATTTTACTGCCTATGTTTTCTTCTAGCATTTTTATGGTATCATGACTTACATTTAAGTCTTTTATCCATTTTGAGTTTATTCTTGTGTATAATGCAAGTTGGTGGTCTAGTTTCTTTTTTTTTTTCTCTTTTTTTGCATGTACCTGTTGAAGCCACTGTGGAAAATAGAATGAATTCAAAAAATTAAAAATGAAACTGCCTTTTGACCCAGCAATCCCACTTCTGGGAATACATCCTAAGAATCCTGAAACACCAATTTGAAAGAATACATTCAACCCATATGTTCATAGTACTGTTATTTATAGTAACTAAGATCTAGAAACAGCCCAGGTGCTCATCAGTAGATGAGTGGATAAAAAACTATGGGGATTTACACTAGGGAATACTACATGGCCTTAAAAAAGAAATCATTTTCCTATTCTTAAAAAAATTTTTTTTTACTATGCTACTATAGTTGTCCCATTTTTTTCTCCCCTTTATTTCCCTCCTCCCTGCACTCCCCATCCAATCAGCATTACCCCCCTTAGTTCATGTCCATAGGTTCTACATATAAATTCTCTGGCTTCTTCATTTCCCATACTATTCTTAACCTCCCCCTGTCTACTTCATACCTACCATTGATGCTTTTTATTCCCTGTACCTTTTCCCCCATTCTTCCACCTCCACTTCCCTGCTGATAACCCTCCATGTGATCTCCATTTCTGTGATTCTGTTCCTGTTCTAGTTGTTTGCTTAGTTTGTTTTAGTTTTTGTTTTTAGGCTCAGTTGTTGATAGTTGTGAGTTTTTTGTCATTTTACAGTTCATAGTTTTGATTATCTTCTTTTTTCTAAGATAAGTCCCATTCACATTTCATATAATAAGGGGTTGGTGATGATAAACTGCTTTAACTGACCTTGTCTGGGAAGCACTTTATCTGCTCTTCCATTCCAAATGATAGCTTTGCTCGATAGATGAATCTTGGATGTAGGTCCTTGCCTTTGAGGACTTTGAATACTTCTTTCTAGCCCCTTCTGGCTTACAAGGTTTCTTCTGAGAAATCAGCTGATAGTGTTATGGAAACTCCTTTGTAGGTGACTGTCTCCTTTTCTCTTGCTGCTTTTAAGATTCTTTCCTCATCTTTCATCTTGGGTAACATGATTGTGATGTGCCTTTGTGTGTTCTTCTTTGGGTCCAACTTCTTTGGGATTCTCTGAGCTTCTTTGACTTCCTGGAAGTCTATTTCCTTCCCCATATTGGGGAAGTTCTTTTCATTATTTTTTCAAATAAGTTTTCAATTTCTTGCTCTTCCTTTTCTCCTTCTGCCACCCTATGACCCAGATGTTGGAACATTTAAAGTTGTCCAGGAGGTTCTTAAGCCTCTCCTCACTTTTTTGAATTCGTGTTTCATCGTTCTGTTCCAGGAAAATGTTTATTTCTCCCTTCTGGTCCAAATCGTTGATCTGAGTCCCAGTTTCCTTCACTTCACTGGTGGATCCCTGTATATTTTTCCTTATTTCACTTTGCATAGCCTTAACTTTTTCCTCTATTTTGCTACCATTTCCGACCAATTCTGTGAGCACCCTGATTACCAGTGTTTTGAACTCTGTATCTGATAGGTTGTGTATCTCTTTGTTGCTTAGTTTTTTTTTTTTTTCCTGGAGTTCTTATGTGTTCTTTCACTTTGGCCACTTTTTTTGTCTTAGTACATGTTATGTTGTAAGGGGCGGAGCCTTAGGTATTTGCCATGGCAGGTCAACCCATGCCGCCGCCTTGTGGTGCTGTATGTGCGGGAGGGGTTTGAGAGGGAATGATTCCACTTGATGAGTTCTCTTTGAGCTTTCAGTCACTTCCCCTGCTACCCACAAGCAAATTGAACCCTTCTGGTGCTGATTCCCAGGTGGGTGGGTTTATGTACATTGTAGGACCTCATGGGTCTCTCCAAAATCTCTCCTGTGAGGCTGGTAGTTTCTCCTGCTGCTCCAACTCCAACAGATTTTTACAGTCAGAGGTTTTGCTGTTTTAGTTTCCTGCACTAGAATACTGGGTTGTGTTGTCTGTCTTCCTTCCCAGTTGTTCATCCTTGTTTATCCACACATGAATGTGGGACTGCCCCATCTGCCAGCTGCCTCACCCACACAGTTCTTCAGCTGCTGCCTTGCTGTGCATCCCGTCTTCCCCAGATGCCCTTCTCTGGCCTTACTCTCAGTGTGATTAAACATTTCCTCTTTAACTCCATGGTGTTTGGACTTCCATACAGTTTGATTTTCTGGTAATTTTGGTTATTTTTTGTGTTTAAATTTGTTATTGTCCTTGTTTTGGTTGTGTGAAGAGGCAAAGTGTATCTACCTACACCTCTTGGCTGGAAATCAGAAACCTTACCTTTTGTGATAGCATGGGTGGACCTGGTTATTATTATGCTCAGTGAAATAAATCAGTAAGAGAAAGACAACTACCATATGATCTCACTTATATGTGGAATCTAATGTATATGACATACTGATGAACAAAATAGAAAAAGAAGCATGGACACAGGGAACAGACAGCTGTCAGAGGGGATAGGCGAGAGGGGACTGGATAAAAGAAGGTGAAGGGAATAACCAAAGAACATATATGCATGACCCATAGACACAGTGTGGTGATGGTCAGAGAGAAGGAGGGGCAGGGACTTGGTAGAGGGGGAGAAAGGGGAGGAAATGGGAACATCTGTAGTAGTGTCAACAATAAAAAATAAAGGAAAAAGTGTTATATGTGTTGTTAACTTCTTCAGAGAGGCCATCACGATCCCTCAGTCTAGGTAATGTCCCCTGCTTCATACTTTTACAGTAGCCCCAAATGTCCCTGTAATTGTAGTCTTCTTACTGTATTGCAATTATTTCTTTAATGCCTGTCTTTTCTGCCAGGCTGTAAATGATTTGAAATAATGAAGAAGAAATGCTAAGAAATTAAAGAGAAAAAAATGCAACCTCATTCCAAGGGGCTTGAGTTCTTGAAATTATTTCTAAAGTCCTATCCCCTTGGTATAATGACACCTTTTTATTTATTCAATTTCAAAAGACACTGGCCTATCTGCTAATTTTTTTTGAAAAAGTTCATGACACACTGTAGAATGACTGGAGATATTTGTGCTCCTGTGTCAATTTGTTGGATGTGTCTGTGGCAGAAACGCTGGCAGCGCAGTACTAAAAGAGGTAATGGAATAGTATCAATAGTGTAGCCAGGCAAACTTTATGATAGGAGAAGGACAAGGTGTTATGGGGTTTCACAGCAGGGTGCCCAAGTGAGACTGTAATGTGTACTTAGCTAATTGAAGGTAATTCATTATGCTTACATATACCTGTGGGCAATAATAGGAAACCAGAAATAAAAAAACCATTAGCCTAGCATGCTAACCAGTTAATAAATTTCTTATTTAGATTTGATAACCTTCAGAAAAGTTCTCATGGCAAATTATTTTGATTTATTCCAAGAGGTACTCAGTGCTCATGTCTTTATACTTTAAGTATAATATGGGAAGAATAGACTCTAAAACCAAACTCACCTTTCAAACCATTTCAGGTTGTTCCATTAAGTGGCTTTCCAGTAACTAATTTGTGTCTATTTTAGGAATCATGTCAAAAACATATGCTTAGTATTAAGTTGGATAGAAATAAAAACAGCCATGGAAGATCCTGGGCTCATTTTTAATGTTGCCTTTCGTAGAGCATTGTGTGTGCTTCCACACTTTCTTGGTCTCTGAACATATTGGTTGCTGGTTGAGGTGAAAAGAAGGGATGGCTTTCAAGAGATCATTAAATTGTGGTAAACATTCAGAAATTTCTCCTGCTCCTCTCCATTAGTCTACATTATGGTGTGCCAAAAGCTATTTGTTTGTTTTTCTTGCTTTTGGGAACCAAACATCATGTCTTTGGTTAACAGTTCATGTCATCACTGTCCAGGAATGAAACTTTGCAAATCAAAGAAAAATTGAAATGATGCTACTAAAATCAAGAAAAATCTTGGTTTAATTTGTGGTAGACAGTGATTCATAAAAATTTGTAATATTCAAAGTAATTACAGGATAATTTCTCCCAATGTTAAAAATTTAGAAACATAATTTGGTGCAAATTAAATTTTAAAGACATTATAACCTCCTACAAATGGGAATTCACAAACCAAAACAATATAGAAACCTCAAGTGATTGTTAAAAATACTTGTAAAATCCAGCAAATCTGTATGTTCTAAATATCTAGAGTGGAATAATGAATAAATATTGAAAGTCTGCATTGATGTCATATATTTTACCTTTAGGTTTCCAAATATAAACTGTTTATGAAGAAACAAGGAAACTCTATGTATATATTTATGCATACACATGTATTTATGTGTTTGTATACACACACTACAGAGTACATGTGTATGGATAGGTATTTATCAAAAGAACTTGTAAATTGTACTAATTGCAGTGAGAACTTAAGTTATGATTTTCAATTCAACTAATTGGATATGATATACTTAAACATCAGTTATATATAGTTAAGGACAAATTTATGTGTATGATTTTTGGATTTCATTGTTTATAATCATAAATTTTAAGTACTACAGATGCTTTGAATTTTTTAGGGCAGAGTGTTTTAAAATGGAAGTCACAATTATCATTTCAGCATTATGTCTGGTAATACTGCCAAAAGACACAAAATTTGAGAATCTTTGGGATGTCAACATCTTCTTATGTAGGACATCATTCTAATGGTGCAAATAAATAAAATGACATTCAACTTTAGAGCATGAGGCATGCTGCCCCAAGTTGCAAAAGTACAGGACTAAGTGTATTAAGCCAACCCAGCCATGTGAGCCAATGCACATTAATGGGAGTTCTGTTATATACTGAGGACAAATTGCCCTTTAAATCTTTTTAAAATATTCCTATGTACCCATATAATACAAGCAATCTGGCAGCTTCTTCAGTGATGTGTTTCTGTGTGGTATGGCATGAGAGTTTTGTAATATCATACTTGCCTGGAAGAGAAGAGTGTTATAATATCTAAAAGACAGTTGACTAGGCACTGACATAGATTTTACTGTTACTAAACTGTATAAAATGTAATGTTGTATGTCAAACTTATGTTTTTCTTCTTATCAAGTCAGAATAATAGAGTGGGAAATTATATTAGAGTAGAAAGGGCCTAGGTTCAAATCCCTGCTCTGCCAGAAGAAGCTGTGCTAAATTTCACCAACTCTAAAATGGGGACAATATTAACTACAGAGAGTAGTTGTCAAAAAAAAAAAAAAAACCCTGATTCTTAAACTAACTTAATCATAAAGAAATAAATTATCTCTTATCAGAAGAAATTATAAGATAAGGCAGCCTCCAAGGGCTGGCTCAACACATTTGCATTTCTCTTTCCTCTTCCCTAGGTTGACTTTGCTTCCCTAAGTGTCAGAGCAGTATGTCTGTAGCACATCAAGGCATCACATTCAAATAAGTCAATATCAGGAGAAGAAGAACAATCTCTCATAGTATCTCCTTTTAATGATGAGGGAAGCTCTTGCAGAAGACTTCCTGGCCAGAAGACCCCCTCCTTGAGTCTCATTGACCAGAATTAGGGCACATGTCTGCCCCTGATGATAATTGGCCTGGGAATTGGGAACACCCTGAAAGCCTTAGACCATAGGGATCTACTTCTGAGGAGACAATGACCATGGCCATCTTACACCATGGCATTACATTGCATGGAGGCCAGCATAAGAGAGCTGAACAAATTGGAAGTATTTTTGTCGAGAGCAAAAATAAAGGAAGGTGAATGAGACAATGAGTGGAAAGCATGTCATTGAGAGTACTGAGTAGTAAATGAAACCATATATAAAGTCCATCTTTATGTGTCTGACACAAAGTAAGTACTAAATAAATAAAAGTTACTGATATTATCATTGTTATTGTTGTTATTAAACTCTAAAATGAAACACTTTAATAGACACCATGGTTGGAGGGTTGGGATTCAAAATAAATATATTTTGTCTTACTACTTAGTATGTCTATGACTTAAACTCTACACCAGGGGTTGGAAGACTTTTTCTCTAAAGGAAAGTAAATATTTTAGGCTTTGTAGGGAATGTAGTTGTCAGGTTTTTTGTCACATGCTTTCCTTTGTTCCATGTAATCCACTTCTTAAACGTGTCAAAACCATTTGTTAGTTCCCAGGTAGTACAAAAACAAGCCACAGGTAGGTTTGCCAACAGCAAGTGCTTGTCAGCTTCTCTGTGCCCCAGTTGTTCTGTCTGTAAAATGGAGATACTTGTAATACTTTCCTTAGAATGTTGTGGTGAGGATGAAATAATTCACGTGCACAAGTTAGAACCATGACTGACTCCTGGCACCTAATAAATATTAGTGATGGAGCTTGTTGTTTTGTTTTAATGCCCCATACATATTCATCCATCAACTGACAACTGTATTTAGAGATAAAACACACCAACAACTGCAAGTGAGTACATTATAAGCTAATAACCAATTTTATGGTGTTGGGGTATACAAGAAATGAGGTGGAACAGGCTTTGGTAAGAGGAAGCTTTACACAGAAGAAGAGCATGAGCTTATGAGTCAAGCAGACTGAGTTTCAATTCTGAGTCTACCACTTTTCAGCTGTTGTGACCTCAGAAAAGTTATTTCACCTCCATGTGCCTTAATTTCCTCATCTATAAAACTTAGATACTAATAAGGCCTGCCTCATAGGGTTGATCTGAGTGCTAAAAGAGAATGCATGTCAAGAGACTGGTACATTGTAAGAGCTCAATAAGTGGCAGTTGCTATTATTTTTCATTTTCTTTTTATTTATATTAAATGCCTCTGAGGCTGTGTCTCCAAAATAGCCAATCCATTATTTAGGGGGAAATAGCAATTGCTTGATTGTGATTTCACTATTTGTTAGCTGCCATGACCTACCCAGTAACTCACAACAACCAGTGTATATAGAAAAACAAATATTGACTGGTTAATTAAGCCTCAATTTTTGATCCAATAGCCCTGGATGTACACACAGTTTGATTATGATTTATTTCAGTTTTGTACTGCATTTCTTAATATATCAGACAGGAAAAATGATTGGATCTTAATTATTCAATTTTAACGTTTATGCCCAGAGGCTACCGAGCTTCAATTTAGCTGTTACTGAGTTGATTGGTCATTTCCTCCCCAGCCAGGCTAATACTAGATTTCACCTTCTCATTCTAGGTCTTTGCTAATACAGATACTAATTTGAAACAAAACTTCAGGCTCCTGATAAAAGCTATTGAAGTCTGGATCAAGAAGTCGAATCATAATGTGAGTGTAATATGGGCAGCCTGATGACACTGGGTGTGCTGTTTACAAAGAAATTGAAAATAGAAATGTATAATTATGATTTTCTTTTAAGTATCAAATTTGAGCTTTAACAGATTATGGAGTAATATTGCAAGATTACCTACTATACATGAGACATAATTGATGGAACTGAAGCACAGGGAGTGAAAGTAACTTATGGAATGTCACATAACTAATAGATGTATGAAGGAAGAACAAATCAACTGGTCCCCCCTCCCAATTACTGATTCAGTCTTTGTGCTTAATTAAATGACATATCCTCTCATATCCTCAAAAAATACTTAAGGAGTATCCCATTTGTAACTCTCTGGTTTTAGTTCTGTTTAGCCCTTAAGAAGAAAAATGCCTAGTATTTACCAAATTACTTGGGTTTGCTATTTAAGAAGAAAAATGTATCCCCTTATGATCTGTAGGTTCCTAGAAGGCAAGGACCATGTCCGCCTTGCTTACTGCTGTGTCACCAGTGTCTAGAGAAATGTTTTGCACATTTTAGATGTGTAATGCATATTTCATTAACATCTAATAACATGAACAATAATTTGAAATCCTAGGAAAAAGAACATGAGGTTTAAACTCCTGATCATGACTCTGCCCCAGAGAGGCATCAGATATCTGAGAACTCCAGGAGAAATTAATATGTATACAAGGCCGACTTCACTTAATCTTTGGGGAATAGATTGCTAAAAATCCCAGCTGAGTCGTGCTCCAGTGTGTGTAGAATTGTTCTCAGTGAATGTTCTGATGTTCCACTCATATCCTTATTTCAAAACTGAAAGATTTATTCCCTCAACTGCTAGGAGTGTTGGCTGCTGTGTAGCCCTCAATTTTCAGCTCTCAACAGAAATTTCCTCACCTGAAGAGATTCACCTTGCCAAAGATCACAATCCCTTCCTGGGGCAGCCCTCATCTGGAGAATAATCACTGAGGTGGTATAAGAGCCTGGCCCTCCTGCTGAAACTCAGAAAACTCTAAAGAACCATCCCAGCTTCAAAACACTTGATGGTATTCATTGAGGCCTCTGTTGAGATTATCAGAGACCAAGTTCTCCCTCTACTCAATACTGCTTTATTCCCTTCCCTTCCCTTCCCTTCTCCCCACGTTGATCCCAAAGGCACTCCTTAATAAATATCTGCATGCTTATCTGTATTTTAGCATCTGTCTCCCGAAAAATCCAAGTTATGGCAAATCCCACCCTGTTCTCTTTCCTCATAACACATTTTCCTCATGCAGGCAATCTCTTCCCTGCCACTCCAAGCCTTCCACTACCCGAGACAAGATTTATGTAAATGTTCCAATCAAATATGAGATGTGGCCAATCACAAAGGCACAAAGGGGAGGGGAAGGAAGCTTATGTGATTTGCTGAAAGTCATACAGCTATTAAGTGATGAAACCAAGATTTGAAGCCATGTAGTCTGTCAATAAAAGCACCTCCTTCTAGAATCTTCCAATTTTGCCTCAGGATTGTCATGGGGAACCCAATATCTATGGCTATGTGGCAATTTCATTACAATGTTGATAGATTTGGGTGTTTACCTCTTACTCCCCTTCACTTATCTTGCCCATCCTCCCATGTCCCTCTCCTTTGGCAACCATGACTTTGTTTTCTATATCTATGAGTCTGTTTTTGTCTTATTTATTTCTTTTCTTTAGATCCCACACATAAGTGAAATAATATGTAATTGTCTTTCACTGTCTGACTTACTAGACTCAGCATTGTACCCTCTATGATGAGGGTATAGTGCTGAGTCTAATATGTTTTACATCCATGTTGTTGTAAATGATAACATTTTATTCTTTTTAATGGCCAAGTTTTCATTGTATATAAGTACCATGGCTTTTTTATCCACTCTTCTATTGATGAGCACTTAGGTTGTTTTCATATCTTGGCTGTGGTAAATAACACTGCAAAGAACATAGGGGTACATGTATCATTTTATATTAGTGTTTTCAGTTCCCTTGGGTAAATACCCAGAAGTGGAATTACTGGATAACATGTAGTATTATTTTTAATTTTTTGATGAACTTCCACACTGTTTTCCATAGTGGCTGTACCAATTTATATCACCGCTAACAATGTGTCTTATATTCATTTTTCATCAATGTACCATTTTTAACTGCAGTTGAAACACATAAATTATATTTCTACTAAAATAAAAGCAATGCTACATATGACCATTAAGTTCTTCAAACACTTCTTCTGACTCTTAGTTGTTCTTAACAGAAATGAAAATCATGTGTTGAGTGAGTATTTAAAATTATTATATTTCCTGAGTAGAATTATCTACCTTAATGGTTTCACTCCTTCAAAAATTCTGTTATAATGCTTTTGCATTCTGTCATAGAAGCTTCTTCCTGTTATAGATTCTTACAATTCAAATGCATACCTTGTTAATTCTATGTGATATTAAATATATTATTGTCATTATGTTGTCTTACATTAAGCCAATTTGCAATAATAGATACTTGAATAATTTATAAATTAAAAAAAACTTGATTCTCTCTTCTTTGCAGTTGCTCTTTTTTGGAGGCTTATTTTAGCTTTTCATTCTTCCTTAAACATACTTTAGCTAGGTTTGTCACAAACCTAAATATATTCAGACTCTAGGCAGATATGCTAAATGAGCAAAGCAGGGCACTTATAAGACAATACAGCATGGTGGAGTGTACAATGAAAAGGGAAATAAGCCTTAATTGAACCATGTTTTTTAAAAAGAGAGAAAGCAAGAAAATTAAAACTCTCTTTAAGCAGAATCAAAGTATATTTGCTGGCAAATTCATCATTTTTTCAAACTGTGCTTTAACCATGATATGGGATAGGGATTCCCATAGCATGGGTAGTACCTCAGCTACAGAGACTATTCTTTCCTTGGCAGGAGGGGATTAGGTATAAAAAATCTTGGGTATGAAAAATGACAGGCCAGTGGGTAAGGAAAGAAAGCTGAACTTGAATAATTCTGGGGCAAAGTGAGGACCAGAATGGATCTACAGGGATGAATTTGGCTCCAGATCTGGTCACTGATAGGGTTATAACAACCACATCATAGTATTCTAGGGTCATCATGATTAACACAGTTGGGAGCAGTTAGTGTTGATAGTGAATAAGGACTTATATGATGTATAGAACGTAACAGTGGGCATTCAGAGGTATAGTGATATGGAAAATCAGTTCATCATGAATGCTAGAAGTGGTCTGGAGTTGTATATATCCATTTGGTTGTGAAATAGGATAAAGGAAATTGGATCCACCTGTTCAGGTAAGTTGGCTTACGTGATGTTATCAGAGCATCAGGGTGTTTTTTAAAAGATTTTATTTATTTATTTTTAGACAAACAGGAAGTGAGGGGAAAAGAGGGAGAGAAACATCAGTGTGTGGTTGCCTCTTGTGCGCCCCTCACTGGGGAACCTGGCTCGCAACCCAGGCATATGCCCTGAGTTGGAATCGAACCCACAACCCTTTGCTTCACAGGCTGCATCAGGGTTTTAAGGTCTGCACAGGTTTCTAGGGATGCACAGTAAAAATTGATAAAGGATGGGGAAGGGATTAACCAAAGAACACTTGTACACAACCCATAGACATGGACGACAGTATGGGGATTGATTTAGGGAGGGGAGAGGGTTAGGCTGAGTGGAAGTGGGGAAAGGGAGAAAAAGTGGGAAGAACTATAATAGTGTAAACAATAAAAAAAGAAAACAGAGGAAACACTCTGATTTATATAGGGTAGGCATAAATGCAGCAGAACAAGGAATGCCGCTGAAGCAGTGATTACTAAAGACATACCTCCAGAGATACCAGACTTAAGATGGCAACACTAACTCTAGATCCCACCCACTTGTGAGGACAAGATCCTCACATCCTGCCAGGCTAGTTCACAACAGACTCATATAGTTGGTGGGGCTAAGCCTACAGCTGGAAAGTATTATGAGAGCAACTAAGTGGGACTGGAACTAGGAAAGTTAGACAATGACAAGCCCTCAGCTGCTTTTAGCTTGAACCTGCTATTCATCTTGGTGAAAATGCTTTGTCTTCTTGGTACACACAGGAGGTGAGCCCCCTTTCTCTGATTCTGTTAGTATCTGAAGTCATTGGGCTTAATTTATGAAAGTTTAATACAAGCCCCAAGACATATTTCAACTGCCTGGCATGCTAGCTTGGAAGGATAAGAAACTGCCATAGATTATCTGGGTTAGGGTTATAGGGATTAAACCAACTTTACTGCTAGGCTCTGAGGAATGTGATGATCAGTGAATATAGTAAACTCAGGGGTAATATGAGCCAGTCATAGTGCTTTTAATATAGTGAGTGTGGCATTAGAATAAGGTCCTCCAGTAGATATTCTGCATTTGAATAGAAGGCAATGTCTTATTGCTGGGTTGTGTGTCTCCTTTGGCATAAGTTTCAAGCTAACACCTGGTAATTGAAGATAGGGTCCAGCTATTAGATGAGGGATTGGCAAGGACTAACTAGAGAACTAGGGCTCTATCCAGTTGGAGAGGAGAGTTTGGGCAGAGCTCCAAAGAGGGACTAAACTAGCTATGAAGGAACTGCAGCAGACACCAGTGTTTATGGTGAGATAGATATTTGGGTGCTTAGAACAGTAAGACCAGTTCCAGACTCCACTCACTGATGTGAATATGGTTCCTAATATTAAGCCAGTTTGGACTAATATTACAATACTGGCCCATGATGTGGGTGGCAAAAAGTCTATAATTTCATAAAATAGTACCTGCAGCTGTAGGACTGGGGAAGTCAAGGTTTCACACTCGGTTTTATACAAGCAAAAAGTATTTAGCATAATTATAAAAAGTGGTTTGCTACCAAATCAGTGTGTACCTTGGCCTTACTGTATTGTGAATTAGAGAAAATTGCATAGACTGCAGTACTTTACCCTTCAACATCACTACCCAAAGAAAATAATTATAAATTTTATAAGAAACAATAAAGGCACTGTGTATTTCACTATAAATTGTATGGACCTTGGCTCACTGTCATCAGGAATGATTTCATGAAATCTGTTCCCCAGAAATGGAGCTTTGTAATCAACAGAGAACAGGGATAAAAAAGAAATACTTTTAAATCAGTCACTCACCAGTAAGAGTGTAATGAATAACATCATAGAGGCCCACTCAGAGAAAGCAGTAAACCGAGCCTAAGTCGCAGACTCATAAGGAAGAGGGAACTGTGGAAAGGGTCCTATTGCTCCCACTTCCTCCCAAGCATTAATTTTCCCATCTGCTTAATGATAATTATTATAGCTCAGGTCTGTGCTTCCTGAACATTTTGATTATGAAACAAATGAAGCTCAGTAGCATTCCTATTCTCTGTGGTCAACATTATGAACAATTAAATAGAATTCTGTAAGTAGGGATGCAAGCTTCTAAAAAGGCACTTTGATAATTACATCTGAATGTAATCTTTCTTTACATTGCATGGTAGAAGGTAGGTGACCCCTGCTTGTTCCAGTTGCTTCCTTTAAATCAACAGGTCCCCAACCTTTTTGGCACCAGGGACTGGTTTCATGGAAGACAATTTTTTCACAGACCGGGGTAGGGGATGGACCAGATGCAGGTTAATTGTCACTGGTTATTCACTGAGAGTGTTTTGATGAATCTGCAAGCAGTTGATTTATGATGGTCTCTGTGCAGTCAACTCTCTCTGCTAATGATAATCTGTATTTCCAGCCACTCCCCAGCACTAGCATTACCACCTCAGCTCCACCTCAGACCATCAGGCATTAAAGTTTCATAAAAGGAGCGTGCAACCTAAATCCCTCGAATGCACAGTTCACACTAGGGTTCGCGCTCCTATGAGAATCTAATGCAGCTGCTGATTTGACAGGAGGCAGAGATCAGGCAGTAACTTGAGGGATGGGTAGCAGCTTTAAATACAATGAAGGTCCCTGGCTTGCCTGCTCCTCACCTCCTGCTCTTTACCTCCTGCTTTGCAGCCTGGTCCCTAACAGGGAATTAGGAACCCTTGCTTTAAACGATTCAAAGGTGTTCTTTCACAATGGCTCAAAGAGCCACCATGGCTGCTTCAGTTCACCTGGGAAATGCCTCAAGGTATATTCAGGATCTATTTGCACCTGTACTGCTTTCCTTATTCACCTCTCTGTCTTGTTTGGGGTCTAGGCTTCAATTTACTGTCAATGCAGGACCGTCATATTGGTGATAGTTTGGACTACTTACCTTGTCTTTGACTTTGTTGAGTTGCTGTACGTGACCTCTAGCATTTATTACTTTGGATGTACATGTTACTATTATTGCTCATCACCAACCTACCTCAACGTTACACAAGGACATCCACCCCCATCTCTAAGGACTCTGTACAGCTTGTCCTTCCCTTTGATTCACCCAGAAAGGAATAAGCCCATCATGTTGTCCTTAGCACTAGTTAGTTGCCTATATACTATTTCCATGGCTCAATATGATAAAAATGTGTTTATCTGTATCCTCAGGGTGGCTTATTTTGCCCCTTATGGAAAGTTTAATAGAAGATACCACATGAGCATTTATTTGACTCTGTTTTGAATATTAATGATGCTTCCCAAAAAAGAACGATTTCATTACTTGCACGGTAGCAGAGAAGCTATGCCATGCAGTGTTTACTAGCCAGCTGTTAGCATGCACGGGTGCAGACTGACAGCAGAATCAGCAAACAATTGGCTCAATCTTTGAAACATGTTTTTGTGCCAAGCACATGAAGTTTTAATTATAAGCACTTTGAAATATTCATGGTTATTGAATTTCCTTATTCCCATGCAGAAACAAGATAAAAAGTTCTTTTGAAATCTGATGACAGAAAACACTTGATACTGACAACACACAGTTGTGTAATGCTTAATTAATCAGTCTTTGGAAATAAGCATTTTGCCCTGAGATGATTATTATGCTCAATTCCAAAGTATAACAAACCAAAATGTGGCCCTTATCATACTTCCATATCCTTATGAAAGAGCTTGTCGACATATGCAAAGATGACTTTCGTTGATCTGACAGGATTGTCGGTATCAGCATATTCACTCCTTGGCCTTGAAAACTTCAGTTTCTCTGTTTGCCAAGGTTGTCTTCTCATGATTCCTGTGCTCACATCTATATGCTCTACCCTGAAACTTATGCTCAGTATCCCACTTCCCACTGAATTCTGGCCTCAATTAAATTCAGACATTTGTTCATTAAACAAACACCTATTGAGAAGTAATATGCGCTGTGTCCCATACTAGGCACATGGAATACTAAAAAAAAATACAACATGGGCTCTTCCATCAGGGATTTCACAGTTTACAGGCCATCAGCCCTTTGAACGAATAACAGTAACACAAATTTAAAAATGAGAAGTGCCAAACAAAAGTTTAAATAGAATTGCAGTATGGAGGCATGTTTTGACGACACAGCAATTCAGTAGGATCAGCCAGATCTCCCCTCTTCTCACACCTGTTCCAATCCAGGGAACCCATCTTTTCTTACTAACCATTTCCTATAGCCCATACTTTTGTGTGGTGGGCCCAGATACTCATGGTTGCCCTTTAGTCAATGTTCACTATAGTCACCAGATCTCTCTACTACTAGTGCTGACTCACAAGGTTTATGTCACAAGTCACTACTGAAGATCTGCAGAGAAAGGAGTGTCTTGCTCCTTTGAGATAAAAATCCATCTATCTATCTAGCTCAGTTTGTCTCATCTTGTCATTGTTATCTACTGACTTAATTCACTCCTCTCTACTTTGAAAATTTCCTGCATTCTGGAAAAGGTCTTCTTCCTATCTGGAACCTTCCTATCTGGAACCTACCCGACATCTAGTTCTCACTTTCTTAACCTTTTTGTTCTACAAAAACATTTTTTTTTCTTTAGCCATACACTATTAAAGTCATGACCTGAATATGTTTCAGTCTAATGTAATCAATTTCAAGACACTACTCACTAAACATAAATTTCTGCCTTAATGTAAATCCAGTTCTGTTATAAGCACATTGTCTTTCCTGTCAAGTGAAAGCTGTTTGTTCTTTCATGAGCCCCTGCCATTCAGAATTTAGAATTGAGTCGGTGTCCTACTAGATAAGCAATACTACATTCAGATCATTATTTCTCCAGCTTGTATGATATGATTTTTTTAAAGTCCTGCTTTTTTGAGACTCATGCCCTCTGGCTAGGCCATCTTCTCTCACTTCTTGTCACTGTATCCAAGTCTCCCCCTCTACTTATTAATTCAAGGCAAAGACATCTGGATTACACACCTTCTATTTTTTTCAAGCTTTCTATCATACTATGTAACTTATGCGCATGTAGATGAAATGTTCAATACTTCATGAGGAACATCACTCAGACATACTCTACATCCAATGTATTCCAGATTTTTTTTTAGCAAACCTCCAGCTTACTCATTCATTTATTCTTTCCACTATTGTTCTTTGAAATTACAGGTACTTCAAATTCTTAGTAATCCCTCAACTTGCTTCCTATCTATTAGCTCAATCCTTACCTTATAGAGTTTATAATGTCTATAATTTCAACTGCACTTCTAATCTCTGTTTCATCACATATATCTGACAATATCCTAATTTTGAATAAGCCTAAATTTTTCCTGTGATCTGGCCATCAAACATAAAAATAAACAAAACTTGGCTGATGGTAACATTCTAAAATTAGTGGTTACTAGCCTCAACCAGCACTCACACATTAAGTAGCAGTCCCACTAAGATTTCTCAAATCAGCTTGATCCTCTTTTTCTACAGGGAATTCAAATCTTATCTAATTTTCTGAAATATCTGATATCACAAATCCATCCTATATGTTTCTGAGCAGATGAATTCACATCCTGCAAACCCCCCTACATCCATACTCACTTATTCTTCATTTCCTCCAGGTTGAATTGAAGAAGCTTGCCTCCTCCCATATAAATTATATCACTCAAATTATACTTGCAGTTTCACACTCTCCCACCTTTTTGCTTTTGTTTTTTAATATATTTTATTGATTATGCTATTACAATTGTCCCATTTCCCCCCTTCACTCCCCTCCACCCTGCACACCCTCTCCCACCCACATTCCCCTCCTTTAGTTCATGTCCATGTGTCATAATTATAAGTTCTTTAGCTTCTACATTTCCCATTCTATTCTTGCCTTCCCCCTGTCTATTTTCTAACATCTATGCTACTTATTCTCTGTACCTTTCCCCCCTCTCTCCTCTTCCCACTCCCCTGTTGCTAACCCTCCATGTGATCTCCATTTCTGTGGTTCTGTTCCTGTTCTAGTTGATTGCTTAGTTTGTTTTTGTTTTAGGTGTGGTTGTTAATAATTGTGAGTTTGCTGTCATTTTACTGTCCATGTTTTTTATCTTCTTTTTCTTAGATAAGTTCCTGTAACATTTCATAAAATAAGGGCTTGGTGATGATGAACTCCTTTAACTTGACCTTATCTGAGAAGCACTTTATCTGCCCTTCCATGCTAAATGAAAGCTTTGCTGGATAGAGCAATGTTGGATGTAGGTTCTTGCCTTTCATGACTTGGAATACTTCTTTCCAGCCCCTTCTTGCCTGTAAGGTCTCTTTTGAGAAATCAGTTGACAGTCTGATGGGAACTCCTCTGTAGGTTACTGTCTCCTTGTCTCTTGCTGCTTCTAGGATTTTCTCCTTGATTTTTACTTTGGGTAATGTAATTATGATGTGCCTTGGTGTGTTCCTCCTTGGGTTCAGCTTCTTTGGGACTCTCTGAGCTTCCTGGACTTCCTGGAATTCTATTTCCTTTGCCAGATTGGGGAAGTTCTCCTTTGTTATTTGTTCAAATAACTTTCCCACTTGTTGCTCTTTCTCTTCTCCTTCTGGTATCCCTATAATTCGGATATTGGAATGTTAAAGATGTCCTGGAGGTTCATAAGCTTCTCCTAATTTTTTTGAATGCTTATTTCTCCATTCTTTTCTGTTTGGTTGTTTCTTTTTTCCTTCTGGTCCACTCTATTGATTTGAGTCCCAGTTTCCTTTCCATCACTATTGGTCCCCTGTGCATTTTCCTTGATTTCACTTATCGTACCCTTCATTTTTTCATCTAATTTGCAACCAAATTCAACCAATTCTGTGAGCGTCCTGATCACCAGTGGTTTGAATTGTGCATCAGATAGGTTTGCTATCTATTGGTCTCTTAGTTGTATTTGCTGTGGAGCTTTGATCTGATCTTCCATTTAGGCCATTTTTTTTGGTGGGGGGGGGTCTGTTCGCACCTATTATGTATGAGGGGCAGAGCCTTAGGTGTTCACCAGGATGGGACAGCCCAGTTGCTTGGTTGTGACGTTGTATGTGGGTGAGGGGTCTGAGAGGGAACAATGGTGCTTGCTCCTCTCTCCCTCAGATTTCAGTGCCTTCTGCCGCCATTTCCCCCATGCAAACTGGGAGTTTTTGGTGTTGATTCCTGTGTGGGTGGGCCTGTGCATATTCTAGGACCCTGTGGGTCTCTCCAACACACTTTCCTGTGAGACTGTGTGTCTCTCCCTGTGCTTCAACCCCCACAGGTGTTTTCAATCAGTGTCCTGAGGCTCTATTTCCCAGTGCTGGGACGCTGTGTTGCATGGTCTGTCTCAATGCCCAATTTCCTGGTTTATCTGTGCATGAATGCGGGATTGCCTGGACAGCCAGGTGCCTGGAGTGCAGTGCCTCACTTCACAGTCACCACCTCGCTGGATCTGCCAGTCATCTGCGTGCCCAGGGTCTGCCCACTGCTGTCTTGCACTCAGGATGCCTTACACGCCCAGTACCAGAGCTCTTTGTGCTTTGACCCCTTTCTGCCCAGCTGCCCAACTCTGCCCTTCCTATCAGTCTGGATGAATGTGTTTATTTTAACTCCTTGGTTGTCCGACTTCCATACAGTTCTATTTTCTGTCAGATCTGGTTGTCATCTTGTTTCTAAATTGTTGCTGACCTTATTTTGGTTGTTCAAAGAGGCACCGTGTGTCTACCTGTGTCTCCATCTTGGCCAGAAGTCCCTTTTTGCTTTTGTATTTCAACCCTTCCTCTTCTAGTGAAAGTTTCCCATCAACAATTACATATCCTTAATATCTCCCTGGTTTTATTGTTTTTACATTCTCCTTCTGAGCTCACCACTTTAGTAAACCCTAAATTTTTTCCTCCTTGTGTTCAAACTTCTCTCTAGAAAGTTGTCTAAACTCAGTCTTTCAATATGCCTGCCGTTCACTTTTCCACCAGATCCAGTCTAAATTCCACTCTGTTTGCTGCAATGCTACTGCTCAACATAAGGTTGGTGAATGAAATCTATTTTACTAAATCCAGTACATTTAGTTCTCATGCCATTCTGTTTCTCAGTCATGCTCTAGTCAGTCAATTCCCCACTTTTTCCTTCTTGAAAGACACTCTTCTTTTGAGTTCTTTGACACCAGACTCTCCTGAAATCCCTCCTCTACTTTACCTTACATATGTTATTCCTCATAGATCTGTCCTATACTTACTTTCTTCACTCACATACTTCCTGCATGATATGATCAAACCTATGGTTTTAATAGCATAAGTATTATGATGACTTCAAAATTTTAATATCCAATTAAAACCTCTGTCCTATTCCCCTGGCTCAGATAAACAACTTCTATTGTACATTTCCTTATTGAGTTTTCATAGTTCTTAGACACAACATGGTAAAATAGAAGGTTCTTTCTGTCATCTGAAATTTATTCTTTTTCCTGTGCTCTCAGTCACAATAAAAGACAAAATGCTCTACAAAAGTAAAAAAATATGGATTTTATTTTGTTACCTCTTCTCACTTTATCCTCATCATATCCCATAGATTTATCACCTATCCCTTCTATCCACACATTTAACTCAATATCCACTTGCAACACTTATGCAAATGATGGTCATGTTTCTCACAAACTACTGAAAACAATCTACAACCTTGTCTCCATTCTTACCTCCCTCTTGTCCCTTTTATGCGCACCATCTGTAGTGACGCAACAAATTAATTCTGACCACATATATTGCCATTTTTATAAAATGAATAACATTATTTTACTCTATAGTTTACAAATGTGCCTCTTTCTCCAGAAATTGATATCTAACTTATGGATAGACTGAGCTAGATGGTCAGGCTCTGTTTTTACTCTTTGTTTAAATTTAGAAAAGCCTAACTCACAATTATAGGGTGTTGGTATTGGCAGCAAGTACTTCATGGCTTTTTCAAATTGATTGGGATATTAAGATGAAATGAGGACCCAGAAATTATGGAGACATGTCTCAATAAAAACTATTATCAGTGCATCATCAGATGCGAATTTGACAAGCACATTGCACTCAACAGCTGGAATGTTGGATATTTCAACTTGTCAGAGAGTAAATTCCAATTCTAGCCTCTGGTTTCATTTGGCTCTGAAAAATATTCTACATGTTCTGTTAAACATTTAAATGTGGGTTTTAACTATGCCTAATGATATGTCATCAGTTTCTTTCTCCAATGAGTTGAGGAAGATCTTTAGATTTTGGAGAAGAGACAAATTCTTGACAATCCTTTTGCAAGCCATTTGCACTTAAGACATCTTAATAGGTTATCCACAGTATTGCAAATTATGATGTTTTGTCCATGAAATCATAGGTTTTGGCTGTTCAAGACATTGAATTTATTTCTCTTCTTGTGAGAAGACAAGATTTTATTTAATCTTTCCCTTAAAAACTCATATATGCATAGTTTTCCTCAAGAGTAAACTCTGCAAAAGTAAAGTGTTATTTTTTTTACCATTTCTGTACACAGAATGCAAATAAATGCTCTCAATGTCCACAATTCGATCAGTTTCACCATTTTCACTGAGTTAGCTTCAGGAGGTTAGAATAGTTTTCTGTGATTAACAGTTTATATACTAACATTCGGGTGCAACTTCTTTGTTTTCATAACAAACTATGACCTGCTACTTTCAGGGGTGTTACCACTTCAAGAAGAATACTCCGAGTGTAAATTTTCTAGTCTTAATATTGAGTTACAAAATAATCATTGACTAAATGAGAATTTTAAATTTTCTTTTGTAGCATTGAATTTCAGTAATAAGCAAAAAAATATGATCTAGCATTTCTTCTAGATGCAGGTAACAGACTCATACAAGGTCTGTTGAGAAAGCATCCAGCCATGCACTATGAAAAATAAACATTTATTGACAAACATACAAGATACACGAAACATTGTATATGGGAAAATGACACCTCAGTCCCCTTCAAAGTAGGCACTTTGGGATCTCACACAGTTCTCCCAGTCTCCTTCAGCTGCCCCGTTGTATTTTCCTGAATCTCATAGACCACAGGTGGCAAACACAAGGCCCGTGGTCTGCATCCAGCCCTCCACCTTGTTTTATCTGGCCCACCACCTTCTTTCTATCAGGTGGCATTGCTGAGCTCTCACTTAACTGTTAGGGAGTAGTTACATTTATACAGTCCTAGAATTATATTCGGGCCTTTGAAGGCAACCACGAGGCTGATGTGGCCCCCAGGGAAAATGAGTTTGACACTCCTGGCCTAGACAACCTGAAATCTCTTCCCTTTCAAAGGTGATTTTAGTTTTGGTAAAAGCGAGAAGTTGCATGGAACCAAATCTGGACTGTTAGTGGGCTGAGTCACCTGGGTGATTTGGTGTTTTGCCAAAATACTCTGCATGAGACATGATGCATGAGTGGGTGCATTGTCTGATGAAGCTGCCAATCACCAGTTGCCCATAGCTGCAGCCTTCTGAATCATCTAAATAGTTTCCATGGAGAAATGTTCAAGCTTAATACAAAATTGTATGCAGATTCTTTGGTCTACCCACTCAGTCATTTTGAATGTGACAACCACACAGTACACAGCCTCCCTCAACATTGTCTACTGCCCCCAATGACTAGTACAGTGAATTTGGCATTGTTCATGAATGTGCATTCCAGTCCACGCTCCTTAGCTGCCAGGTCACATTGAAGTCATGCAAACCATTCTGGTTGGACTTTTTCTGGACAAATCTTGTACTTTAAGTATTTGAGCATATTTAAATGAGGTATTATATCATTCCTGTTGGATAATTTCATGTCAGTTAATTTTGACCCAGACTGTATTGATTTTATTTTCCCCCTAAGTTATAATTCATATTTTCCTATTGTGTCCCATACCTAATGTTTTTATTGAATACTGGAAATTGTAACATTTAATCATGAACTATTTAGGTGTTTTTTCTTCTTTTAAATAGTCTTGAAATCTATTTTGAAAAAAAAAAGTTAAGTTACTGGTACATAAACATGAGCCTTTCAAGCCTCGAATTTTTACAGTAGGTCTAGAGTAGATTTTTCTAGGGATAATTTAGACCTACTACTAAGGTTGATCATTCTTGATTCTCTACTAGATACTCTGAGTTTTCAAGGCAATTTCTCCACTCTGGGTGGTAGGAATTGAAATGTCCCTGGACATGAGTTTTTTACTTGTCTCCTTAAAGAGTTCCTTGTCAAACATGCTTAGTTTAGCATTCATCAAAATAGTTTTCCAGCCCTCTTTCTTGCATAGCTCTTTAATCTAGTATTTCCCAGTTTGTCACCACTGTTTTCTTGAGCAACTATATCTGTCACCATGAAGGCCTCTAAGTAGTTTTTCTTGGGTCCTTCTTCTGTGCAACAGACTACAGATTGCCTCTAGATAGAAATATATGGAAAATGTAGGATTTAACTTGTCTGTTTCCTTTCTCTCAGGGCTCAAACTCCTGTGCTTCTACCCAAGTTTTAAAAACAATTATTTCATTATACTTTGACCACTTTTCTAGTCGTTTATAGCATGGTAGCAATTCTCATAGCATTTATTCTGTCATTACAGATACCTGTAGATGATTTGAACAACTTTCTTTCATGTTAATTGTATCTCATTGTGCCTGTTTTGCCATGAGGAGTATTATGTCAAAAGATACTCATATATTCTTTGTGACTGATCTTATTTAAGCAACTCATTTATATACAAATATTCTTCTGGTACATTTGTGTCAAAGTTGGTTGGGAAAAGATTGCTTTAAGAATGATATCATTGTATTTGAAAATAATTTTTAAAAAATATTGATACCTTTAGGCTATAGGTTAGCCAATTTTTTAACAGTCAGTCTATAACTATTGGGAAATTAATCACCAGTTGAATAAAATCTAATTTTGCAAATATTCCTTTTCATTGTTTTCTAATTCCAGTTTTCCTTTTGGATGCTTTAGTAAACCACCATGTTCACTCTTTATGTTTTCTTTCTTGAATTCACAGATGTGTATTCCATATTCTCACTGGAGTCCTATTTTCTTGTTATGTTTGCAACATTATATTGATATTACAATTTTTATTTCTGCTTTTACATTGTAGTTCACTCTTTGCAGCCACTGATCTTTGTTTGTGTGTGAATTGGGGATATATCTGAATGGTTTTTCACAAGGAAAATGGCATATGTAGTGAACAGTTAAAATAATATTAAACTATTTCCATTTCACATAAAGCTTAAAGATAATCTGTGCACACACACACACACACACACACACATTTATTAAGGTGATTCCCTTTTTAGGGATTATTAGTTAGAAGGGGCACCAGTGAGGCTTATGGGATGCAGGTGGTAATGTGTATATTAATGTAGGCATTAGTTACATGGGTATGTTTACTTATTTAAAATTTATTGAACTGCTTTACTATGTTTAGTATTTGTCTTTTTTTTAAAATCCTGACTTGAAGATACATTTACTGATTTTTGAGAGAGAGGAAGAGAGAGATTAAGAAACATCAATCAGTTGTCTCTTCTATGCACCCCAACCTGGGGCTGAACCTGCAACCTAGGTATGTACCTTCACCAGGAATCAACCCACGGCCTTTTGGTGCATGGAACAATGCTCCAACCAGCCAAGTTACACCAGCCAAGGTTAGTATTTGTTCTTTTTATTGTATGTATGTTATAGATTACAAAGCTGTTTTGTTAATGACATGCGAGTTGACTGACATGAAGTGTGAGTATTAAATGAAGGGCCATTGAGATTAACTGATCAATGGAATCTTATAGTACATGAAAAAAACTTTAAGAATATAATAATAATGAAATTTGAATGAAAATTTCTGTAATCTGCCCTGGCGGGTATAGCTCAGTGGATTGAGCGCAGGCTGCGAACCAGGCATCACAGGTTCGATTCCCAGTCAGGGCACATGCCTAGGTTGCAGGCCATGTACTCCAGCAACCACACATTGATGTTTCTCTCTCTCTCTCTCCCTCCCTCCCTTCCCTCTCTAAAAATAAATAAATAAAATCTTTAAAAAAATAAAATTTCTGTAATCTTAATTTACAATTTTTATTTTATTTATTTTTCCTTTAAACCCACAAAACTACTTGTAGAACACTTAATATATACACAGAGGCATACATTGAAGAATTCTGATTTGGAGAACTTTCCTTTCTGTAAGTTTGTCAAATGCAATGATAGGAGCTGAAGAATCTAAAGTTATTGACCATGTTGCCTAACCAATATAACACAAAGGCCTGTGGGCCGAATCCACTTTGTTTCTACCTGGTAGAAGCACTGAGCTCTCCCTTAACTGTTAAGGAGTAGTTACATTTATATGGTCCTAAAATTACATTCAGCTCTTTAAAGGCAACCACAAGGCTGATATGGCCCCTGGTGAAAATGAGTTTGACACCCCTGCAATAAAACGTCTCTTTCTTCAGGACATATTCTATATTAAATTGTTAAATTTTCTCACAGGTGTTAATCATGCAGATATATTTTGTATGTAATTTAACTGAGTGTTAAAAAAGGTAACTTTTCTTATATATTATCTTAAAATATAATATATGAATGTGGTCACATTTTAAAACACAGATAATAAAAAAAGACCTTATGAACAAAATCATCTACTTTAGTTGACCCTTTATACCACCAATCCTATTTTAATCTACTCATTTATCAAATGTATTTACCACCAAATATGTATCAGATATTTTTCTATGTGCAGGGGAAACAGACAGATATATTGTATCATTATTTCATGATTTATTAACTTTAATACTGTCTACTGACACCCAGAGATAAAAGTTAAGAATATAGCTCACTGACACTAAATTGGCTTGGCAAAAACACTTTGGGAGTTCCAGAGTTGAAGAAAATTTTACAGTTTTCACAAGGTTGTGAGAAACTTTAGTGAAAACAGTGCAAAAGAAAAACATATTGAACTTGATAATGTAACAATAGAAACTTTCAAAACAAAATACACCAAGAAATAGAAATGGAAATAAAACCCACATCATCAATGACCTATGAGACAACAAAAAGTAAACAACACGTGACATTGGTGTTCCAAACAGCAATAAAGGAGGTAAAATGGGATGAATGTAATAACATAATCCATAAAATATTCTTTTAAAAAAGAAAGCAGGCCAAAGCACATCATAATCAAATTGTTAAAAATCAGTGATAAAGGTAAGTAAAATAATAGAGAATTTGAAAAATTAAGGCTGAATTATTTCCATATTTGATGCAAATGTTAATCCCAGAGACCCAACAGAACTCAATAAAAACCAAAACAGGAGAATGTAGAAAATGAAGTACTTTGTCTGGCCAAGATAGAGGCGTAGGTAGAAACACTTCTCTTCCTCACACAACCAAAAGGAAAACAACCAATTTAAAAACAAAGAACAACCAGAAGTTCCAGAAAAACATACTGCATGGAAGTCTGAGAACCAAGGAATTAAAGAAGAAACATTCATCCAGACTGGTGCGAGGAGAAAAGAAATATGGTCCAAATGAAAAAAAAAAAAAAAAACAGATCAAAACTCCAGAAAAAGAACTAAGCAATGAGGAGATAGGCAATGCATTTGATGCAGAGTTCAAAACACTGGTAATTAGGATGCTCACAGAATTGATTGATCTCTGTCACAAAATGAAGGAACTAGACATACAAATCCAGGACGCTCAGAGACTCCCAAAGAGGTTGGATCCAAGAAGAAACACACTGAGGCACATCATAATTAAGTTGCCCAAGATTAAAGATAAGGAGAGAATCTTAAAGGCAGCAAGAGGAAAGGAGACAGTTACCTATGTGCCCATAAGACTGTCAGCTGATTTCTCAAGAGAAATCCTTGCAGGCAGGAAGGGGCTGGAAGGAAGTATTCCAAGTCATGAAAGACAAGGACCTACATCCCAGATTGCTTTATCCAGTAAAGCTTTCATTTAGAATGGAAGGGCAAATAAACTGCTTCTCAGATAAGGTCAAGTTAAAGGAGTTCATCATCACCAAGCCCTTATTTTATGAAATGTTAAAGAGATTTATTTAAGAAATTGAAGAAGATAAAAATCTATGAACAGTAAAATGACAACAAAATCACAACTATCAACAGCTGAACCTAAAAAACAGAAGCAAACTAAGCAAACAACTAGAATAGGAACATAATCACAGAAATGGAGATCACATGAAGGGTTATCAGCAGGGAGGTGGGGTGGGAGAATGGGAGAACAGGTACAGGGAATAAGAAGCATAAATTGTAGGTATAAAATAGATGGGGGATGGGAAATGGACAAGCCAAAGAACTTATATGTATGACTCATGGACATGACTAAGGCAGGGGGAATGCTGGAGGGAGTGTGCAGGGTGTAGGGGAATAAAGGAGGTAAAATGGGATGACTGTAACAACATAATCAATAAAATATTCTTTAAAAAAAGAACAGGCCAAAGCACATCATAATCAAATTGTTAAAAATCAGCGATAAAGGTAAAAACCTTAAAAGTCACCAAGGAAAATATGCATTATGTATAGCACAATAAAAATAAAAATGACTACAAACTTGTCCTCAAAACCAATGCAAAGTAGGTACATTGGAGTCACATCTTTAAAGTACTAAAAACATAACATCCTCTTAACATAAAATTCTCTACTTAGTGAAAAATATCTTTCAAAAATAAAAGCAAACTGAACTTTTTCAGAAGAAAAAAAACTCTGAGGCAATTCATCTCCTGCAGAACAGCACTACAAAAAATATTAAAGGTATTTTGTAGACAAGAGGAAAATCACACCAGATGAAAATGTAGATTCATACAAAGGAATTAAAAAACCTGAAAATGCTAGATATGTGGGTACATTTTTTCTTTTAAATTTCTTTAAAAGATACGTGAGAGCAGAATGGCAGACTATGAGGACCCCCACTTTTAACCCCCATAGCAACAATTTGGCAGACATCCACAGACAAAAGTGCCTTTGTTGGAACTTTAGGCTTGCGAAACCCTGCTGGAACCCAAGACTAAGCAGCACAATTTTGAGAAGGGAGGCTCATGCCCAGGTGGCAGAACACTGGCAGACCCAGACGCAGCCCCATGCTTTTGTGCATTGAGCTACCGCCCCTTTTCACCCTGGTTCTGCCAACAGCACCATTTGCCTTGGGACCCCCAACCTATTGTGAGACTTACCTCCAGGAGCTCACCCAGGTTCTGAAAGTAAATATCAGAGAAAAATCCCCTTTGCTTCTGGCAGGTGGAAGGGGGAAGTGCCCATTCTGAAACATACCAGACCACTCTGTTATTCTTACAAAGGCTTTGTCCTCAGAAGAAACTAGTTAACCAGAGCCTAACCTGTAGGGGTATTATCAGAGCCTAAATGATCTAGGGGAAAGGAAATAACCTATTTCAGTCTATTCTAGTCAATCTCCCCTGCCTAAGCAGGGAGAAAAATTGAGAAGTCATAGACAGTTCAGTGTCCAGAGAATAGACTCACTGACTAAAAAACAGACAGAATCATAGGAATATTGAACATCTCCCCTTACCCCATGTTTTCCAAGCCCTTGCATACCAAAGCACCTTTTGTCTTTCATTACATATAAGGATGTATATAAGGGAAAAATTCTAAAGTCTGAGTCCTTTATTCTTATAAATGTGTAAATAAAATACTACTCATAGTTTCTACTGCCGGAAATTGGGTCTCTTAAAACAATCTGAGTTATTTCCTTTTAAAATTACCTATTACTTTTACCTAAAAGCTTATGAGATTTTGTTTTTATCCATAAACTTCCCAAATGTCACCAAGAGTCCCGTGGTTATTGTTATTGTTGTTAATTCTGCCTAGAGGGCAAATGTATGCCTTTCCTTCTAAGGAATGCAGATGTGCCAAGATGGTGTAGCCATTAACTATAAGCAGGGTCTAATCAAGAAAGACTGCATTGGGGAGATATAGCACTAGGCAGCCAGTATTGAACCATGGAACTTATTTGCACCAGCTCCAGCCTTTGAGGGTTTGAATGAGGACAAATAGAAGCTTAATCCACAACCCTAAATAAATCCTACGAGGCTAGTGGGAAAGGAAAAAAGAAATATATAAACAAGGATATAGAACATAGATGCAATCATTGAAACTGTAATATAAGAAAACAGTGTGATGACCAGGATGACCAGGTAGTCAGACTTCCAGCATTAGTAAACAGGAAAGTGCCCTTTTAACAATGTAAATGTACCAGGAGGGCCTGGCCATAAGCAGACACTGATCTTGAAGAGTCAGCCTCAGAAATAAGGGTAATATGATTCCATTTCATGCAATTACTGAGGTTCAGACTTAATTGGTAGGTTTAATTAGAAGACATTTTCTATCTTTTTCTTCCTTTTTTTCCAGACTATATATGATTAAAGGTCATGGAAGTCAAGATTTACACATGCACCTTAGCTTGAGCCTCCCCCAGCAATAGTAGCTAAAAATTTGATTTTAAGACAACTGCCCTGGCTGGTGTGTCTCAGTGGATTGAGTGCTAGCCTGTAAACAGAAAGGTCACTGGTTCAATTCTCAATCAGGGCACATGCCTGGGTTGCGGACCAGGTTGCCAGTAGGTGGCACACAAGAGGCAACCAATGGATGTATATCTTGCACATCAGCATTTCTCTCCCTCTCTTTCTCCCTCCCTTAATCTCTCTCAAAAAATAAATAAAATCTTAAAAAAAACAACTTATCTGTTGGGAAATTTTAGCTTCCATCTCAAAAACTTATGTGTAGGGTCATGAGATAATAAAAACAGCACACCATGAGTCAGGGCAGAGATACACTAAATCATCTTAAGGTCAGTCTAACTCCCAGGCCCTTACACTTGACTGAAAATAACTAGTACCTATACAATGGGAATTGTCCCCCCTCCCCAATCCCACCCTGCTGACAGATGTGTAGGAAAGAGATCAGCTCTCACACTGAGGGTGAAGGTCAGACATTGGACTTTAGTGAATTCACTGAAGTTATGCCTCTCAGCAGGGCTTCTCTTGGCAACACTGAAATATTAGATTGTGCTTTCCATGAACACATACACGCCCCTCCCTGACACTCCTATGTGACACAAGAGCAGTATACTTTATCAGCAATGGCTCACAAATGTTAGTTTTGAAGCTTGCCCATTGGACTGTCATTTGCCAAGGCTGACATATACAACTCTCTTAATTTTGTGATGTTAGATACTCAGAGTGAAAGTCCCGGGGCTTTAGAAATAGCAAAATGAGTTAAGTGAAGATATTGTTAAGCACTGGTTAGAATCATTGTCTGAAGTTTGTAGCTTATAGCTCTCCTTTAATTAAACGCTGCTTACTATTCAGCTATTTAAATTATACAGAATATGATGTTCTGTCAAATGTTTTTAAGGATAATGTAGAATTTCCCTCACTAATTTCCATCTTTCACTCAACACTTTTCTTGTTAACACAATGAGGTACAGGAAAGTCAGGTTCCTTTCTCCTCACTTTCTTAGAGCATGAGGCATGCAACGCATGAACAGAAAATGAGCCATAAGGACAGTTACTGTGGAGGCGTCCAGAGCCCTTACCTCTTATAACCCACCATGATTTAGAAATTCAGAGTTTGCTTGAAAAGGTTTAAGTGCTTCTACAAGCCCTTCATATTGAAAGCTATAGCTCTCATCTCTGAGGAGGATGCACCTAAAATCACCAGAAGAGTGAATTCACTGCAGCTTTCAGCTGAGAGACAGCAGCCACTCAGTTTGCCTTTGAGGGTCCTAGTTACGGACCAGGTCAGCTTCCCCCAGACAGTGACCTAGCAAACTGGAGAATGGCTAAGTGGGGAAAGTGAAATTAATTAATTAATAATGGAGGAAAAAGAAGATCTTGCAACAAACACTGAAGAAGCCACAGCCTTCATGCTGAAATGAGATATTTTGTCTGTGTGTTAAATCTGAGGGCAGAAAACTAAGCTTGAACTAGGGAATACTGATGAGAATTTTTGTTAAGCTTCTCTCTACTAATCAACATGAAAAATGGTTTATGATTTTACTATTTTTAAAAAATGTTTCCCTTTCTGTTTCTTATCTCCCCCCATACCCTCTTTTTTTGAGTGTTTTTCTATCTGACTTTCTGGATTACCTTTTTCTCTGTGAGTCATCCTCATCAATGACAAGAGGCACCAGAACTAATTTAGCCTGATTGGGGGTAAGCCAACTACAGCAGTCACTGATCCTCTAAAGTTCCACATGACCCTTGGTGCACCTAATTGGTATGACTGAATGCATTATGGGAAAACATTGAGGAAGTATTCACTGGATATTCTAGAAGTTCTCCAGTACTCCATGCCCTGAGACCTGGCCCTGTTCAGGGTCTTTTGTCCGATAAGAACCAAATGGCCCTGATTTATTAGCTGCTGCCCATGTTGGCAGAGATCTCAGTGGACATCCTGGTTCAAGAGCGTAGGATTCCAAGTCAGGATTGCTGCGTTTTCTTATTCTTGGTTCAGTCACCATCTCCCTGAATGTAACCTTGGATAACCTCTTCCCCTTGGATCTGTGTTCTTAATTTCTCTGAATTAAAGAGAATTGACAGAGAAGGAAAGTTTCAACTTCCTTGGCAATCACCACTGACCGGAAGTGATTGCTTAGGTCACTATGTTCAGAAGTAGTCTGCATGTCCTCGTTCAATATGGTCGCTGTAGTCTGTTCTAATTGTATTACATCATAATGACTAAATGCAGTGGTTAAGAGAGCACTGGATTAGAAATCAAAGATTTCTGGACCTGCTTACCATCAGTGTAACCATTAGCATGTTACTTAACTTTTCTAAGCCTCTCTTTCCTCACCTATAAAATGAAGAAAGTATTACCTACCTTCTTGAGCTGTTGTAAGGAATACATTAGGTAATTCATATAAAGTTTATAGCATAAAATCTTATAGTTCATATGCCTGTAGTATCTATGGCCATTATCAGCATGGCCCTCAGCTCACTTACAAGCCCATATAAATATGGCTGGGACAAAAGCAGGTTTACAGTTGTGAGTATGTGAAACACAGAGTTTATTCTTGTATGATTATTTATTAATCACTGTACTATTTCCATACAAACAGCTGTAAACCTACTTGCCCCAGCAGAATATCTGCTATGGGCAGAGGATTGGGGAATGGTACTTTTTCAGTTACCATCCTTAGATAAATACTTCCTAAGGTGCTTTCCAGCTCTCGAGTTATGCTTTTGTGACTACCAACACAGCACAGATTGAGGCTTAGTCACCTTGGCAGCATGTGTGATGGAATTTGTGGTCGGCATAAGTGGATGTTGACAGCCTTCCTTGATTTGCTATTTCAGTTCAGTTTGTCATCAAGTTTTTGAAATTCTTTTAACTAGGCATGTCTCCCCACTCAAGAATGAGGAGATAAAAAACTGGCAATTATGTCAAACTTGTAGATTAACCTTATACCAGCTGATTTATATCAGTTGATTTATAATTAAACTGATTATACCTCTTTATCTGTCTAATTAATTTAGTATTTTTGTGGTTTGGGTGCACCTCCAATTCAAACAATTCTAACTAACTCTTCTATAAATTTTGGGAAAAGCAATCACTTGACACATTTTTGGAATGCCTGTGTACTCAAGCATGGTCATATCTGCTGAAGGTTCAAAATCAGGTAAGACATGGCTCTTGGAGCTAAAGAGCACAGTATCTGAAAGACAAGTTCCAGTGGAATTCTTGAGTTTTTCCTGCCCTGATTCCATACATTACACATATTAGTCCTTTGCTTCCTGTGATAGGTATTCCAGCATACACCTGTATCCAGTTTGCCTTTCCTTTCCAGACACAAGGACAACTGCATTTTCAGTTTCCCTTGTACCTAGGTGGGAACACATGATTAAGTCTGCATAAATAATATATAATATACATAATATAAACAATATATTATATATAATATGTATAAATTATATAATATCTATTTGTATATATTATATATATTTTCACTCATATATGTGAGTAGAAATGATTATATATCACTTCCTCTTCAAGGCAGTTAATATTAGGTGAAAGTCTACAAGTTTTCTCTCTCCTTGACTTTGTGCTTTGTAAAGCCACCAGCAGAAATTGTAGCATTACAAGGTGGACCATCCACTGAGCTGTCAACCAACCACACCTACTGGGTTTCACTGCCAATATGTGTGATACATGTAGAGTGAACAAAATATAAGCAGTTACTGTGTTAAATCACTGAGATTTCTAACATTATTTTTGAGGCATCATGCAGACTGCACTTACCTTTATTTTAAAGAAAGGTTTTCAACTACAGAGAGAGCATCCTCTAACCAATGCATAGTAACTTTTTTCTTTGCTTTTTAAAATATTTTATTTATTTATTTTTAGAGAGAGGGTAGGGAGGGAGAAAGAGAGGGAAAGGAACATCAATGTTCCTTTCAAGCATCAATGATTGCCTCTTGAGAACCCCCTACTGGGGACCTGGCCCACAACCCAGACATGTGCCTGACTGAGAATCGACCTGGGTGACGCTTTGGTTTGCAGGCTAGCACTCAATCCACTGAGCCACACCAGCCAGGGCAACTTTTTTCTCTTCTTTTAACCAAACATTTGAAGTTGAAGATCAAAACAGTTCTGACTTGTGTGGCTCAGTATATCGAGTGCTGGTCTGTGAACTGAAAGGTCACTGGTTCAATTCCCAGTGAGAGTCCATGCCTGGGTTGCAGCCCAGGTCCCCAGTGGGGTCACGTGAGAGGCAACCACACATTGATGTTTCTCTCCCTCTCTTTCTCCTTCCCTTCCTGTCTGTCTAAAAATAAATAAATAAAATCTAAAATAAAAAGAATGTAACCAATTACACACATATTTCTGAATAGTCATATGATACTACGCAGAAGCAAAATACACAAATGTCTGTTGAATGTTTCAATTTCTACTTACAGTTTGAATTATGTAGATGTATGCCCATCTGGTACATAAAAGATATAATAATAAATAGAAGATCACTGATTTCATTTAGGTCTTTATTCAATTATAAACACATGCAAAATCAACATGAACCATAAATAAATTTTAAAACATATGAATAGACACTTCTGCAAAGAGGACATACAGATGGTCAAAAGACATATGAAAAGATGCTCAATGTCACTAATGAACACAGAAATGTGAATTAAAGCCACAATGATATATTGTCTGATACCTGTCAGAATGTCCATCATCAATAAATCAACAAACAAGTGCTGGTGAAGATGTGGAGAAAGGGGGACCCTTTTACACTGTTGGTAGGAATGCAGATTGGCGCAGCCACTGTACAAAGCAGAGTTAAATCAGAAAATTAAAAATAGAACTATTTTATGACCTAGTGATTCCACTTCTGGGAATTTATCCAAGGAAACCTAAAACACTAATTAGAAACAATACATGCACCCTTATGTTCTTTGCAGCATTTTTTACAATCGCCAAGATTTGGAAGCAGCCCAAGTGCCCATCAGTAGATGAGTGGATAAAAAAGCAGTGATACATTTACACAATGGAATACTACTAGGCTATAAACAAGAAGGGCATTTTATCCTGTGCCACAGAATGGATGGACCTGGAGAGCATTGTGCTAAGTGAAATAAGCCAGTCAGAGAAAGACAAGTACCATATGATTTCACTCGTATGTGGAATCTAATGAACAAAATGAACTAACAAGCAAAATAGAGACAGACTCACACAGAGCAGGCTGACAGCTTTTGGTGGCAGGGTATGGTGGAGTGATGGAGGGATTGAGCAAAATGAGAGAGACAGACAGACAGAAAGACAGACAGAGAACTCATGGTCACAGACACCAGTGTGATTGCTAGGGGGAAGAGGTGGGAGGAAGTGGAAGAGGGTGTGGAGAGAATAAATGGTGATGGACAGAAGCATGACTTGGGGTGGTAAACACACAATACAGTGTACAGATGGTGTGTTGTAGGACTGTGTACATCAAACTTGTATCATTTTGTTAACTGGTGTCATCCCAATAAATTCAATAAAAAAGTAAAAAAATAAAAATATAAAAAACTTGTATCACTTATATAAAAGTAATGTATATCTCTAACTTTAGTATTAACAATTTACTTTTACATTTATGTCTTTCTGCAAAACAGTGGTCAAAAATTTGAATATTCAGAAATGTTCTAATTATGAAAGAGTAGTATTATTTTAACAATACTGGGAAATCAATTGCAGTGGCTTATACCAGTGATTTTCAACCTTTTCCATCTCATGACAACTCTAAAGTAATTACTAAAATGCTTTGGTACACCAAAAATATGTTGTATTTTTTGCCAATGTGACAAAAATAGGTATAATTTTGATTTATTCACACCAGATGGCTTTGTTGTGTTGGCTGTTGTCAGTTTTTCACTTAGCAATCTAAGGGAAAAGAAGTCAATGCCCCTGACTGAACATTAGGTATGGCATGTTTTAAGAATTCTTGTGACACACTGATTGAAAGTCATTGGCTTATGCCAGTGACATATGTAACAATATGCTACATGGGAAATGACCTAGGATTTGGTTGTGATCTGTAGAATTGTGATATTGTGTTATAATCTCAAGTTAACTCCTCATAACCAAGCCCTCTATTGTCAACACAGGTATTTCTGAATCTAAAAGTAAATAAACAGCATGTTTTGGGGAGGAAAAGATTTCAAGAATTGGATTTATTCATCATGACGTAAAGCATTCCCAATTTAGTATTATATATACTAAAAATAATTTGCACAATCTACTAGCTTTAGCAGATAAGCAAATCAATTATGTAATAAAAGCACTGTTGTTTATAAAATATATGTAGGACAGAGACAAATTTGGTGATAAGACTGAAATTTTCTTGGTTTTTTAGCCTGTTCCCCATATTGCATAAATGATGTTTTAAATATTCTTTTTTTAATTAAAGATTTTGTTTATTTATTTTTAGACAGAGGGGAGGGGAGGAGAAAGGGAGAGAACATCAATGTGTGGTTGTCTCTCATACGCCCCCTACTGGAGACCTGGCCTGCAACCCAGGCATGTGCCCTGACTGGGAATCGAATTGGGGACCCTTTGGTTCATAGGCCTCTCCTCAATCCACTGAGCCACACCAGCCAGGGCTAATTGGTTACATTCTTAACTTTCCAAGTCATGAAACTTACAACCTTGTTTTGTATACATGACAGGAAGAAGAAGACAATCCACAGGCAAACTCAACTCTATTAAAGTCCTTATCAACTTGTATCAAAGCAACCCTTATGCATACAAGTTTCTACCTGTGAGGATTGTATGAGTTCCCTGACCTTTGCCCATTATCTTTCTTTATCTCCAGTATGTCCTCACCTCACCCAATGTATTTTCTGCTCTGCATCCATTCATCTCCAATGCTTTAATGGTCCTCTATTAACAACAGGCATAATGTGCAAGCTTCTAATTACACCATTCAAGTTCCATTAGGACCTAGTCTTGGGCTACCCCTTTAGACTCAGTTATTCTCTTGCTCCTAACCAAACGCCCTATGTGAAGTTTATCAAATTGTGGTCCACAACTTTACCCTATGAGATTTGGCTTGATGTCACCTGTCAGTGAAGCCTTGTCCAACTCCTCAAGTAGGATTGGATGCTTTTTTGGGTGCTCATTTAGCACCCAGTGCTCATCCCCCTCACAGCACTTATTTTAGTGCATAATAAATTTCTGTCCGTCTATTTTCTCTATAAAGGCTGGGAACTCTTTCAGAGCAGGGATCATTGTTTCTTTTCTGTGTTTGCCCAGATCATAGCAGTGATCCAGGGTGGGACAGTTTAAGGAAGTTAGATAAAATTGTGCCTTGCTTAACATTTGGTAGCTGTAGGCTGAAAACAACAACCATAGTGTGCTGGAACCAGATCACACCAGCTTGTGAGAACCAATTGTGTTTATTTCTTCCCAGGTCTACATTCAATGACTTCAATTTGGTGCCTTGAAATTGTCAATGGTAGCTGAAAATGCTATGAAAATTGATAAAATAGTAAAATAGTAAAAATCACATTGTTTTTTTCTTCTAGAGATCTTGTTGTTTTCTTTTGTCATTATATAAGGTGGAAAACACTGTGTCTACTTTGGTAAGAGGCAAATTGTCCAAATATATCATGAATTCAAGCAAATGAAATAGCTCGGATACATTAGGATTTGAAAAACCAAAATAATTCTTTTGTCACTTAAAATATAATGCTTTCCCAGTCACAGCTTAATGACTGGTTTGAGAAAGATTTTTAGTTTTCATCAGTAGTGATTGCCTAAGAATCAGAGTAATTGATGATTCTATGTATAGTAACTATGACAATTTTGTTAATTTCATCATCTTAATAACAATCAGATTAATTGTGCAGAAATTCCATAAATATTAGTATATATTTTGGTGAGTGGTGCTAGTTAGGAAAAATGGGAAAATACATGTATGTAGTCCTAATTAAAAACAGTCAGTCTGGCCCTGGCTGGTGTAGCTCAGTGGATTGAGCGCAGGCTGCAAACCAAAGCATAGCAGGTTCGATTCCCAGTCAGGGCACATGCCTGGGTTTCAGGCCATGGCCCCCAGCAACCGCACATTGATGTTTCTCTCTCTCTTTCTCCCTCCCTTCCCTCTCTAAAAATAAATAAATAAAATCTTTAATAAAAATAAAAACAGTCAGTCTGTACCCAACTGGATGTTTCAGGCCAATAAACATACTAAATAGCAGTTTTTATAAATCTCAAAGTATTCTTTTCCCTAGTTTTGCTATTATGAAAGTACCAGATGGAAACTAATCTGATCAGAAATTTTTGTGCAAATGGTTCTCTCTCTACCATTTCCATGGCATGTAAATAGACTCAGAAAAGGATTCAGGTAAAGTACATTATTTCAAACTATGAAATACATAACAAATCTAGAGAATTTTAACAGCTGACTATTTGTGATGATGTAGTTCAGTAGTTCCCTAACATCAGTAGTGCTGACCTGCCTAGATGTATTAGAATTACCTGGGGAACTAGTTAACATATTCCTGTAATCCATAAAAAGAGGGTCTATGGTAAACTCTGAGAATCTCTAACAAGTTCCCCAGATAATTCTAGTATTGATTAAAGGCAGTGATATACTTTTTTCTCTAAGTCCCCTCTTGCAAACGTTTGTTTTAGTTTAGTTTGCAAGTTTGTCTTTTATTTTAAAACATATGCTTTCACATCTGAATACTGACCATGAAGAGAAGCCAGAATTCCTCAGTTACATCAACAAATGGCCAAGAAAGCTTTTCAATATAGAATGCAAATTATTGTGTTTACATGTGAAAAATGACTGAGGAAATGGAAACATTTATCTCAATAGTTTAGCTTCCCTTCCTTTTGAAATATTTTCTCTAATGACCTGTCCACATAATTGAAGGGCAGGTGCTTTGATAATTGATCTTTCCAGGTAATTTTGTCAATTCTTCTCTTTGAATAATCTTAAATTGAAAACGAAATCAGAGGAATGGGCTTTATGTGACTCTTCCTCTATGGAAAAACATTTTTTTTTTTTGCCTTATGATAGAACCATTCCATGATTTAAACGCCAGTTGCAAAATGGAATTTATTGGCACAGTGGCAACTTAGTGTCTCAAAAAATATGTCTGTGACTACTTAAACAAAAATAAATTTGCTTTGTTAATACATATATGTACATATATAGGTGTGTATATAATTGTATGTATATATACAATTGCATATGTGCCTTTGTTTTTTCTGAGGAAAGATTTTACTTACCTCAGTTGAGTTTGCCTTTTCATTTACTTCAAGGACTACTGTAGACTTTAAAAGCAGCAGATGGACTGCACAGGAGCTATGAGTCAATCGTGTGCTTTTCTTTAGAAGTTATCATTCTCTTGGAACATACCCACTTGTGACAGAAACATAGGGTGGTTTATTTAGCACTTATGAGTACATAACCATTCTCTTTTGTGTTTAGTTACACATTTTCTTTGACAGGAAACCCAGAGGTCTCCATATTCCATAATCATAGATTTTTTTATGCTACCTTGTTGTTTAATACCTCCAAATATCACTATAATCACCTGTAATTTTCATCATAATTCATAACACATTGTAGAAATTTATATCATTTAGAGTCATTAGTAGTACCTTTTTTCTGAAACTAAAAATATTAATACTTAAAACCTTGAATAATGATATTTGAATATGGGAATGACTTTGACTGTGGGTTTTTTTATTTTTTTGGATTTGTGTCTGCATCATTGACTTTATCACCTTGGTTCTAATGTCTTGTCCAGAGCCATTCATTTAATTACTTTTTTAAAACATTCATAACACAACATGGTTATAACTGTGCAGCTGCTGGCCTTACTAGAATTATAATGAAGATCAGTTATAGTATTTGATCCAGACTTCCTTTCTAAGTGTTACCATTAATTCAAATTAAAATGCTATGTTAATGAACTTCCTTCCATACAGGGAAATGAAGACATCTTTTATTGAGAGTGGAGGTGATTGGGTATGATAAAAGTGCATTACATTACCTTTATTTTAAAAAATAACTCAAGTCAAAGATTAAAATAATAAAAATATTACAAGTATTTTGGAACTGAAAATAAGACATATGAATTAGACATTGGTCATATTAATAAATATACTATGGTAGAGTAGAAAGAGCCTTGTTGCAAAAGTGAAGAGCCTTGAGTTCTGATTTCTGTTCAACTACTATCAAGTGTGACCTTGGAAAATAATTCATTTGGGCACCAGTTTTCTTGGTCATGAAATGAGGATATTGAATTGGATGGTCCCTAAAGTATTATGGAACTCTATTAATTTGGATGGGGGAAAGTAAAATCACTTACAATTAGTAAACTATAATGGTTGAAAGTCATTTCAACATTCTAGTTTCAGGCCACAGAGTGCTGGAAATTTGAGAGGAAATGTTTTCAAATATTTTATTCAAGAACAAGTTGGAAATAGTTGTTATGTGTGGCACTATTGAGTTATCAATATTCTAGAATTATAGTTAACAAGACCATTAGGGTAAGAGCAAACACATCTAGAAAGAAGATCCATAAAAGCAGAACTAATGGAAAAATACATTCAAATAGATTATAGACAAAAATAGCATTGTGACCCAATTTGGATTCAGTTTATATAAGTAATTATGTAATAATCTATAGGTTTATCACTCATGCTGTAGCAAAAGGGAAGATTTACTTTTATGGTCACACAGCATTTCATTGTATAAATGTACCACAGCTTTTTTTTTTAATTTTTACCCAAGGACATTCTTTTTATTGCTTTTAGAGAGAGAGGGAGGGAGAGAGAGAAAGAGTCATTTATCAGTTGCCTTCTCTTACACGGTAGACTGGGGATTGAACCTGGAACCCAGGCATGTGTCCTCACTGGAATCAAACCTGTGACCTCGGTTTTGGGGACGATATTCTAAGCAACTGAGCCACACCAGTCAGGGCAACCACAGCTTTTTTATCCACTCATCTGCCTGTGGACACTTGGGCTGTTTCAAAATCTTGGCTATTGTAAATGTTGCAATGAATGTAAGGGTGCATATATTTTTTTCAAATTAGTGTTTTGGGTTTCTTTGGATATATTCCCAGAGGTGAGATTGCTGGGACAAAAGGCAGTTCTATTTTTAATTTTTTGAGGAAACTTCATAGTGTTTTCCACAGTGGCTGCACCAATCTCAATTTCCGTAAACAGTGCAAGATGGTTTCCCTCTCTTCACATCCTCCCCAGCATTTGTTGTTTGTTGATTTGTTGATGATAGCCATTCTGACAGGTGTGAGGTGATATCTCATTGTTGTTTTAATTTGTATTTCTCTAATGATTAGTGACATTGAACATTCTTTATATGCCTATTGATCATCTGTAAGTGAAATAAGCCAATTAGAGAAAGACAGACACCATATGATCTCACTTATATGTGGAATCTAATGAACACAATAAACTGATGAACAAAGTAGAAACAAAAACTCAGGCACATGAAACAGATCAAGAGCTGTCAGAGGGGAGGGACAGAGGAGGATTGGATTAAAAATGGTGAAGGGATTAACCAAAGAACATGTGAAGTCTGTTCAGAAAAGGTCTATCTAGTCACTGTTAATATTACAAGAATGGTTTGTACACCATCAATGTAACCTGGCAGCCAAGGAGAATGGACTGGAATGCACATGTGTAAACAATGACAACTTCACTGTACTAGTCAGTGGGGGCAATATATGTGTACTGTGTGGTTGTCACATTCAAAATGACTGAGTGAGTAGAGCGATGAATCTGCTTCAAATTTTGTGTTAAGCTTTAACATTCCTCCACAGAAATTATTTGGATGATTCAGAAGGCTTTTGGGGACAATACAAGTGTGACAAAAATAAAAGTGTGGCACAAGTGCTTCAAACATGGCTGAGAATCTGTTGAAAGTCGTCCACATTCTGGAAGGCCTGCAACAAGCAGAACACCTGAGAATGTTGAACATGTATGGGCTGCAGTCAATAAAGGTTGGGAACTGATGGTGAGAGAACTAGAAGCTGACCTGGGGATTCCAAACACTACTGTGTCCAAGATTTTGACATAGGATCTTGGTATGAAATGTGTATGGCAAAATTCATCCCACAGCTTCTGCTACCAGAGCAGAAGATACATCCTGCTGCAGTTGTTAATGATGCTGGGAGAACTGTGTGAGGTCCTAAGGTGCCTATTTTGAAGGGGACTGAGGAATCATTACCCTATGTATAATATTTCTTGTATCTTGTTCAATAAACATCTCTTCTTCATAGTGCATGGCTGGATACTTTCTGGACAGACCCAGTTTATTTATATGTATGTGTATATACCGTATTTTTCAGATGATAAGCGCACTCCCCCCAAGTTTGGGAGGAATAATGGTTGTTAATGCTGCTGTTGAGTTCTTTTTACATTTACATTGGTGAAATATTATATTATTTATGTTATTATATATTTTACCACATTTTTTGCTTCAAAAAATTTTTTCCCTATTTTCCTCCTCTAAAACCTAGGTGCACTTTATGGTCCAAAAATATGGTATATGCTAATGTGAATATTCAACAGGCACATAACTGGGGTCAGTAAATCATGTTTCTTTGAAAGTGTCAACCATAAACAAACCAGAATGCACTAACTAGGAGTGATGACAAAGAAGTGAGAAAGTAAAGTATGGCTGCACTGCTGCAGAACCACATTGAATATGTCCTTTGAAAGGTACACTAAGGATACAGTCATTAAAACCACAAAGAGAGCCATACATTATGTTTGCTGGATTTGAGTCTCTTGCTTCACCTACAGCTGGAGTGGACAGTTTCATGTGATCTCACATTCAACTCATGCTCACAGTGTCCAACATTTATTCATTTATTCATAAACATTTACTAAGAGTTTACTCTGTGACAGGTTCTGTGCAAAGGTGCTAACAATATCGTGGGGTTCAGGTAAGAAGAAAAACAAACAAAACATCCCTTTCTCTAGAGTGTACTAAGTATGAGAGCAGGGATAGGAAGTGGGCTGAGAGGCCCTCAGAGTTGAACTTGCTCTCCTTGTTCTTAGAAAAAAATCTGGATTAAAACTTCAGTGGGAAATAGAAGTCATCAAGATAAAATCCCCTTTTATAACTCCCCATCTAATCTCCTGATTATAAAGTCTTTATATATGAGACCTTCTACCCACAAATATCCTTGCATGTCTTTCTGCAAAACAGAACAAAAAACATTCCTAGGCTCTTTTTTGTATCTCTCTAGTTATAGCCCATTCTTTCTATTCTATTTCATAGCCAGACTTCTTTAATTCTATATTCGTTGCTTATGCCTCATAATTCCCTACTTAACTGTTCAACTCACTTCATTCTTGCTTCTGTCTACACCACTCCATTGAAAGAAATCAGTGTTACTAAAATATTCCATGATGCTAAAGCTGGTGGTTATTGTCCAGCTCCTATTTTACTGGACTTCTCAGTAGTAGTCTTCACAGTCAATTTCCTCCTCTTCAAAACAGTGTCTTATCTTGATTCCTGTGACATCATACTCACTTAGATTTCCTCCTGGTTCTCTGGTTACTTCTCCTCAGTCTATTTCATGTGCACTTATCCTCCTATGTGTTTCTTCATGCAAGTCTTTCTTTAGGTTCTGTTGTCACTTGGCCCACAAGCTTCATACACTACCATGGGCTTCTATCTACTGGACATAAAACTTTGAATATTATACAAGTACTTCAAAGTGAACATGTCAAAATCTGAATTAATTGTGTGTGTACTCACACCTTAATCTATCATTACACCTGTGTTTTCCATCTCAGCAAATGGCAGAGGAATAGGTACTTACGAAAATTAGAAAACTGATATATGGTAAGTTCTTGAACTCTGTATTCTTCTTTTCCTGTTTTGAAGTGGTCACTATATTTCATGAATTTTGCTTTCTAGGTATCTTTTGAAATATGCCCTATCTTTGCCATCCCAATGGACAATCCATTATATAAGTCCATCATCATCTAACACAAAAATTCTAAATTAATATACCTAACTGCCATGCCTGCATCTCATCAGACATCATTTATCTATAAATTCATCTTCCCAACTAGACTGAGTGTTCTTATATGGCAAAAATTATCTTCTCTATATTTAAACTTCAGAACCTGGCATAGTAGGTACTCAAACCCCAGAGATGGTATGGGATCAGCTATTTGAATTAAAAAATCACTATTCAATTCCATCAAACAAACTGAGGGTTTTTTGTTGGTTTTGTTATTGTTTTAACAAATATCTTAATTTGATCAAATCTTGATGAGCTATGTTGACACTGTCTGGAGAGAGCAAAATAGAATTTTGCTAGATTTATACTTCCTTAAATTTTTTTTGTAATGCTTCTGAAGTTTTTGCCTTGGATGTAATCAATGCATTAAAAAGAATTTTTCCCCCCCTGGCTGGAGTAGCTCAGTGGATTGAGCACGGGCTGCTAACCAAAGCATCGCAGGTTTGATTCCCAGTCAGGGCACATGTCCGGGTTGCAGGCCATGGCCCCCAGAAAACACATATTGATGTTTCTCTCTCTCTCTCTCTCTCTCTCTCTCTCTCTCTGTCTCTCTCTCTCTCTTCCCCCCTTCCCTCTCTAAAAATAAATAAATAAATATTTTTAAAAATTTCCTTTATTATTTTTTATTTTTAAAGTATTTTTATTGATTATACTATTAGTTTTCCCAATTTTCCCCCTTTATCCCCCCTCCACCCTGCCCTTCCAACCCTCCAGCACCCCCCTTTAGTTCATGTACATGGGTTGTACATATAAATTCTTTGAGTCCTCTCTTTCAAAGCAACAATTTGAACAAAAAGAAGAAATAAACATCCAACTAGATCCGAACAAAGAAACAAGAATCCAAAAAAATGAAGAGAGGCTGAGGATTTTCTGGGACCACCTGAAATGTTCCAATATCCAAATTATAGGGGTGCCAGAATAAGAACAACAGCAAGAAATTGAAAATTTATTTGAACAAATAATGAAGGAAAACTCCCCCAATCTGGCGAAGGAAATAGACTTTCAGGAAGTCCAGGAAGCCCAGAGAGTCCCAAAGAAGTTGGACCCAAAGAGGAACACACCAAGAATTTTTCAATAAAATCACTCAAATCTTAGTTATTGAATCTTACGATGATTAAAGAAATTGTCACTTAACTGCCCATTTGTGCTTTCCATACAGAAAAGATTTGGCAAACGTATTCATCATCTTAATGAAAAATGTTGAAGGATAGTAAACTGTTTAAAGAAACAAATGTTTCCAAAGATATTAGCAAAATCAAGTTGAATACAAGCAATAAATTGGTTACAAAGTTACTTACCTATTAATTAAAATAAAACTTGCCAAACATTCTATTAGGCTATGCTTTAGTGATTATTATTTAAATTAGTTTAGAGCAATATAATTTACATAAATAAAATGAATTCTAACTACTGAAGATATTTCACCAATTCAGACTGGCCATCTCTCTAATAACCCTCTCTTGACAATGCTTTACTATGTCAGAGGAAGAAATGATGTGTTCCTTTTTTATTTTGTGTACTATAAGTTTTTGTCTTCAAAGGGTTAATAATTGTGAATATATTTATTCATTAATGTATTATTTTCCAAATGAACAACTGCAAACCTACTTTTGCCTCACTCTGTATATAGATGTGTATACATTTGCTTTGAAATTTTCAGACATTTCTACTTATCTATTTCCTCTTTACTGTGCTTTGTTTTTGTCAGAGGGACAGGTCTTTGATAATTAGTCTGGTTATGGGACCATTTTTATTAGTGAGTAGTAATTGAATTGCATAAAAGTTTTCATTTCTTTAGATCACTTGCAAGTCTCTCTCTCTCTTGCTCACTCTCTTTTTCTCTCTTCCTCCCTCCCTCTCTACCTCCCCTACTTAGAGAAAAGAGACCAAAAATGTATCCTGGACATTTAGAGTATTTGATTATTCTAAAGTGAGGTGACACTCTGTCTCTTTAGAGGACTGTATAGTTATACTTCTACTAGGTTCAGTCCTGTCTGTATTTACTCATAGATTCACATGAAAATCATTAGTGGAGGTCAACAGTATGGGGTTGTTTTGAACATTGCCTCCAAGTCACATCAGCATAGTCTATATATGGTAGAGGGCTTTCTGCTAGTATTTGCTATTCAATTTGACCTTGGGAGATTGCTGGAACATTGACATGATGTTTATTTAAGTGTTAGAGTTATGTTTTTCTGACCAAAAGTTCAAGGAGCCAAGTGCAATGGCATGATGTGTCACTATGCAACTGGTCTCAGTATAATCACAATGACACATTCCACAAAGCTATCAAAATGGAATTCCTGACTTTGTGGCTAAGGGTGCTAATACTGAAGAGTCTATGAATTTTAAGGGAGTTCAGTTCCATAAATTAATCAACACAATACAACTTGACAAAAGATAAGCATTGAAAGGCTAAAACTCTTTGTTACCGCTTGGCTTAGCTTCTTTGTAATTGTGCTCAGATAAGCATATCTGGAAAAGGTTTACTCTCCAAAGAACAACAGTCTTGTGTGGACTCTGGCAAAAACAAGCCAGAAGTAAAATGAATTACATTCTAGGGCACATAAACATACAGTAAGTCACATAAATTAGAAATTGATATACTTGTGAGGCAATGAGGAAGCTATAATAAAATCACATTGGAGATGGCAAGACAGTGAAGATAAGAAAGGGGATGAATTACATAATGGAATTTCTGATTACACTTTAATCAGTTGCTGCAGAATTTTTAGCTACTGTACAGTTATGAAGTCATAGGTTATGTGTTCTAAATTGTCATCATTTAGGTACAAAAACTGCTCTACTAAGTAGTAAACTGAAATCCACCAAAATAACTGCAGTTTAAAATTCACTTTGGTCAGAGAGGCTAAAAAGCAATTATCAAAATGCATGATGAGTTAGGAAGAATAAAATTATAAAGTAAAATTCATAACAAGTGTGCATTTGTAGAAAGTTTGTAGGACATTGACTGATTCAGGAATTATGTCTCTCTTAAAAAGTAAAAAATTCAAAGATACAAGGATATAAATATATCCTCAGGACCATTCTGAAATGATAACTCAGTAAAGGGGGGAAAGATGTAGCATGCTAATCACTGGACTTTACTTGCCTTGTGCAGCATATTCTCCATGGTTCATCTTTGCTGTTTGCTGAAAAGCTGATATGCTGAAAATCTTCTGAAAACATTTGGAGATACTATTCCTGCAAGTATTTCTTTTATCCAGATATCAAAGTTTGTAAAATGCCAGCATAAATACTGTATTATTTTAATTCATCTTTTAATAAATATATGTAGTACAAATAACAAGAAACTAGTTTAATATGAAGTTGTACCAAGGAGTATTCTTTTTTTTTAAATTTCATTTTAATCATTGTTCAAGTACAGTTTTCTCCCCTTTACTCCCAATCTAGCCCATCCACCCCTCCCTCCCAACTTCCTTCCCATTACCACCCTTCCCCTAGTTTTTATCCATGTGTCTTTTAACATTGTTCCTGTAAACCCTTCCCCTTTGCCCCTGAAACTCCCTCTTCTCTTTCCTCTGGTCACTTTCTGCCTGTCCTCCATTTCAGTGTCTTTGACTACATTTTGCTTGTTTCTTTGTTTTATTGTTTAGGTTCCTGTTAAAGGTAAAATCATATGGTATTTATCTTTCACTGCCTGGCTTATTTTGCTTAACATAATGCTTTCCAGTTCTATCCATGCTGTTGCAAAGGGTAGGAGCTCCTTCTTTCTTTCTGGTGTATAGAATTCCATTGTGTAAATATACCATAGTTTTTTGATCCATTCATTTACTGATGGGCATCTAGGTTGCTTCCAGCACTTAGCTATTGTAAATTGTGCTGCTATGAACATTGGGGTGCAAAGGTTCTTTTGGATTGGTGTTTTAGGATTCTTAGGGTATAGTCCCAGCAGTGGAATTGCTGGGTCAAAAGGCAGATCCAATGCCAACGAGTATTCTAACCTTGGCATTTGACATTGGTCAAGTTTAATGTCCCTGAAATTAGTTTGTTCAAAAATAGAATGGAGGTAATAACACCTACATCAACAGGTTAGTGTAGGAATTATGTGAGATAATCCATGTAAAGGGTATAGCAGTTTCTGACATTCCCCATCTTCCTTATACTGTTTTTCTAAAGAAAATTAAAAAAATTTTTATTTATGTATTTTTAGAGAGAGAGGAAGGGAGAGAGGAAGAGGGAAACATCAGTGTATGGTTGCCTCTCACGTGCCCCCTACTGGGGAACTGGTTCGCAACACAGGCATGTGCTCTGACTGGGAATCAAACCAGTGACTCTTTGGTTCACAGGTTGGCACTCACTCCACTAGGCCACACCAACCAGGGCCCTTATACTATTTCATTTTAATAGAGGAAGTAACTGAAAGGAGTCCTATGCATACATGTGCCTCTATCTACTTAAAGGCATATTTCATTCATACAGTGACTGTCTATGAGATGAAGTTCATTGCCTCTAACATAGCACATGTGGCCTTCAACAGCAATTCGTCAATTTCATTAAGAGTGTAGACTTTGGAGGAGGGAAGATGGCGGCTTGAGAGGTGGAGTCTTAATCCCCCTCTCCGGTGCGCAGGGGAGAATTTGGCCGATCTGAGGAGAATCAGACTAGGAGACCACGGATATCGCAACATTTATGAAAATAGGGCATCAGAAGTTATCCAGATATTGAATGAACTGACGGTAGGAGGCCAGAAGGGACCCAGCTGGACGCG